>CAKNXH010062484.1:252070-262523 GCA_932178445.1 Andricus quercusramuli
ACTCTTTGAATATTCTGAATTCTTGAAATTCCTTGCATTCGTTAAACATTCTAAATCCCTAAAATTCTCTGAATTTCCGGAATCACCGAATTTTGTGAATTTCCTGAATTCTTTGAATTTTCTAAATTGTTCAAATTGCCTAATTTCCCAGAATATTCTGAAATCTCTGAATTTCTTCAATTCCATGAAATTCCGAAATTTTTTTAATTTCCTGAATTCCCTGAATTCTATGAAATTTCAAAATTCTTTGAATTCCTCTAATTCTCTGAAATTATTTATTTCTCTGAATTCCCTGAACTCTTCGAATATCCTGAATTCTTTGAATTCCATAAGTGTTTTGAAATCCCTGAAATTATCCTAATTCCTTCAAATACTTGAATATTCTAAATTCCTTCAGTATTCCGAGTTCCCTGAATATTCTGAAAGCCTTGATTCCTGTGAATTCGCTTGAATACTTGAATATTCGGAATTTCCTGCATTCTGTGACTGTTATGTATTCCTGAGATTCTTTGAATTCTCTGAATTCCTTAGTTTCTCTGAATCTCTTTATATCCTTGGATGTTCGGAATTTCCTGAGATATCTTCAATTCTCTGAATTTCAAGAATTCCTTGAATTTAAAATATTTGAGAAATTCAGGAAATTTCTTGAGTTCTAGAAATTTTATGAATTTCCTAAATATTCTGAATTCCATCAATTCTTCAGAATTTTCTGCAATACTTTAAATTCCTTTGAATTTAGGAAATTCTCTGAATTCAGGAAATTGCACGAATTCAGGAAATTTTATGAATTCTGAGATATAATTAAGTATAATTACACAAATTTAGGAAATTCAAAGGATTTTAATATAAAGAAATTCAAGCAATTCAGATGAATTCAAGAAATTAAAATGATTTAGATCATTTGAGAGAATTCAGATATATCGAGAAATTCAGGAAAATTTAGAAGATTTCAAGGGAGTTAAGAGAATTTTAAAGGATTTTTCAGTGTTGAAAATCATTTCAAGGGGGGGGGGGAAACCAATCGTTAAAAATCAAAAGTCGAATTTGTGGACCACTGTATGGTATATATTTGAAATTAGACTATTTCACTTTTTAATTAATAAAAATTCAAATCCACCACAATTTAAAAATTTCAAAAAAGTATTAAAAAGAGAACATTGTTGATAGTAGTTAAGCTTAATGGTGGCTGCGAGATCAATTACCGAGAGATAGCGCCAGCGCCGCAAGTTACTGACAGTCTGCAAAACAGTGAGGTTCGTGATACAGATTTCAGCTGAGATAGCATTGCACCGTCCGTCGGTAAGACAGAGGGGTGAATAATTGGGTATACTTTCGAAAAGCTCACCCAAGAATACTGACTTGATACTTAGCCTAGCGGTTCCTTTCAGATCCTAGTTAAATACACTGAAAGTATTTTTAGCGCAGATCAATATAAATTAAGTTACTAATAATTTTCACTTTTCTTGATAATTAGTTTTTTTTCGAAATCTTGGAAAATATTGATTTTGGAAAAAATTTTGTTTGCAACAGTCTTAGATCTCGTCAAAACACATATTTTTTACGTGGATACTTTTCCTCTAAAATTGATATTTCTCGATAAAAATGACCAAAATTAATTTTCATATTTTTTGTTAGAAAAGGATTGCTTGGAAAAGGGGTTCGGCGTGAGTGGGTCGAGAGGTTGTGGCTCACATCCACGTCTTAATCTTGAGCATTTTAAATGGCCCACGCCATTTTTCTCCTATAATTTAATGTTTATGTGTCATGCTCAGTCGGTGAAGCAGCAAGGTTGATAATTGATATTTCTACTCAGTTAGCATTACGAGGTTCTGTTCTGTGCTAAATAACCATCAGTCGGTAAAACTTGGATGTCGGTAATTCTAATATTATCATTTAACTGACTTTCGGTTGAGAGGGAAGGTCAGTAATTTTTTTTTATTATCATTTTACTTCACAGTTTTACCGACTTTTGGTAACTTGGGATGGTGGCGCTATCGGTCGGTATGACGGTAACTTGCGGCAGTGGCCTCTTGGTAACTTATCTCGTAGCCACCTAGCTCAACTACTTTTCAGGTAGCTTTTGAGCATAGTAATCTTTCTTTGCATTTCTATATTAAAAATTGACAATCAAATGTTAATATTAGTTGTATCGGAATTGGACCGTATGTTTAAGGTTTTTCTTTAGAACCAATTACAGAATATAAATCAATCATTACTTTTTCAATCAAACTTGCATTAGCCTATGAAATAGGGCTCCACAAAAATACAATAAATAAGAGCAAAACTGAGATATGACATATTTTTGGCGCTATTCTTCTTTTTTTTTGTAAGCAATCTGAATAACTGCATCCTTTTTTGCACTGTATAATGCGGAATGTCAAACTTTGTACACAATCTTCAGAATAAAGACTATATTCTTGTTAAATAAATATTCTATTTATTTACAAGATTGGATATACATATTTCTGTAAAGATACATCTACATAATTATTATTTGTTTCTATGTAATATGTAACTCATCCAGTACACTATGAACTACGAACTACGCTTGAACAGATATATTTTCGATCCTTTCGGATAGGTTCAATCCATCTCAATGTTTCACAAACACAAATTCATATCTTCATAATATATATAACAACTTTCTAATATATATATAATAGCATTCTCTTCACAGGACTGATGAGGGACTGCATTGAGTCCAAAATGTTGCTTATTTTAAATCTTATCTTATTTTTTTCTCAAACCTTATGCACATCAATGTTCCATTTGGTAACAAAATAAAGATGTTGTTTGTTTAGTTTGAAAAAAAAGTTTGGACCGCGGTTCTTTAACCTTAAGCAGACCCAAATTAATAAAAATTGTCAATAATGAACGGAAGTTTCCGTAAAAACGTGCAGCGTTTAGCAAGAAATATACAGCGGTTGCCACCAGATGCTAAGGACAAACAATTTATCCCATGAGATTAAAAATTACCATCCTCTGAGGTTCCACAATGCTCTAATCTAGGCACAATGATATCTGCAGTTTTCTTTAACGACCTAAATATAGCAAGTAAGAAACTAAAATCATTTTTGTTGATGATTCAATATTATCTGCAGAAGGAATGTGTAAGAGATTGTATGACTTTGCGGATTAAACCGAGGGAGTTTATGGAGTCGTGCAAGGGATTAGACTCAGAAATGAACATTCAGAAATGAAAAATAATTAAATTCACACGAACCTAATATACGATTTTGTTTTGATATGAACTGGATGGAGAACTGATACAGAGAGTAGCATCATGGACCTAGGATGTAATTGTGATCAACATTCAAGATATGAAGAGCACCTAGAAACCATCGTATAAACTGCAAACCAAGTTCTGGTTTTTTAGATCCTGTAACAATCATGGAATACTAGTACTCTTTTGACTTGATCACAATCGCCTAATTCAGTAGCAATACTGATTTCAGTAAAGGCAGTACTGTGATAGAATCTTTTTTATTATGTAGAAAACACTATGTCCAATATGCAAGATATGATTGCACTCCCTTCAATCCTTTGATCTAGGCCGGATTCTATCTACAGTTTTCTTTAACAATATACATATAGCAATTAGGATACATAAAATCGTGTTTGTTAACGATACAAAGTTATTTGAGAATGTACTGTGTAAGAGATTGTACAACCCTGCAGATTGAGCTGAGGGATTCCATGGAATAGTGTAGAGAATAAAGCTCAGAAATAAACCGTTAGGGATGCAAAATAATGACATGCGCAAGTAACCAAGATCCGATTTTGTTTAGCTATGAACTGGATGGAGAACTGGCACAATGACAGTGAGTAGCATCATGGACCTAGGATATGATTGTACTTTTCACTCCTCTAATCTACAGCTAATCTAGTTACCCTATCTAGTTTTCCTTGACGACATAAATATAGCAGGTTAGACAAATGAAATCATTTTTGTTGAGGATACAAAGTTATCTGCAGAAGGACGGTGTAAGAGATTGTATAACCTTGCAGATTGAGCTGAAGGAGCTTATGGAATAGCAGAGAATTAGATTTGGAAAGGAACATTTCGAAAGGCCAAATTTGTATATTCACAAGAAACCAAGATCCGATTTTGTTTAGCTATAAGCTGAATGGAAAACTAATACAGAGAGTAGCATCATAGATCTAGAATTTAATTCTGATCAACATTCAAGATATGTAGAACACCTAGAAACTATCGTCAAAAATGCGAACCAAGTTCTGGGACTTGCTTTTAGTGAAGCTTGAGAAGCTCAAGCAAACTTTAACTTATTCAGAATCAACTTATTCAATAGCAACAGTAATTTGCCAGGAAATGCAGTACTGTTAGTGCAATCTTCTCTATTATATGGGAAACACTATGTCCAATATGTGGAATAGCGTAGGAAATAAGACTTTGGAATGAACATTCAGAAATACAAAATGATTATATTGACAAGAAACAAAGATTCCATTTTGTCTAGCTATGAACTAGATAAAGAACTGATACAGGGAGTAGCATCATGGACCTAGGATGTAATTGTGATCAACATTCAAGATATGAAGAGCATCTAGAAATTATCGTCAAACCTGGAAATCAAGTTCTGGGATATCTTTTCAGATCCTGTAAAGCTTAAACACAATATCCTAATTCAAAAGCAATACTGGGTTTTCAGGAAATGCAATGCTGTGACTGCCATCTTTTTCATTATGTAGAAAACACTATGTCCAATATGCAGAACATGATACCATTTCTTTGATTTATGTCGAATACTATATAGAGTTTTCTTTAACGACATCAATATATCAGGTAAGACAAAGAAAATCTTTTTTGTGAAAGATACAAAGTTATCTGCAGAAGGACTGTGTAAGAGATTACCTTAAGAGATGACCTTGCAGATTGAGCTAAGGGAGTTTGTGGAATAGTAAGAAATCGGACTTAGAAAGGAACATTCAGAAATGCAAAATAATTACATTCACAAGAAACCAAGATTTCGTTTATCTATGAAGTAGATGAATAGCTGATACAGAGAGTATCAGCATGGACCTAGTATGTAATTGTGATCAATATTCAAAATATGAAGAGCACCTAGAAACTATCGTTAAAACTGTGAATCGAGTTCCAGGATTTAAAGTTCCCACTTAAAAAGTTGGATATAGTTAAAGAGTTAGTTTACTGGAAGATGGAGCTTATCCTTTCAGTGGTAGTGTCCATAAATATTTCTAGGTGCGATTCAACATGTTCATTGCTGAACAAAGCCACGTTTTGTTGTCACTTTGTTTTGCATGTAAGTTAATTAGGGGTATGATTGAATCTCCAGAACTAGTCAAAAAAATCTCGTTTAGAATACCTCGATTAATTCTATAGACATTAAAATTCTGAGATAGCAACAGAAAATCCAAATCAATCAATCCAAATCCAACCATGTCGGGATTTCAATGATATTTCCGATAAGTACTCAAATGGTATAATTAGGTCAAAACAATCTGTGAGAACACTGGTGCTATGGATGAAAATGACGATCCTATGGTGATGCATATCGATCATTTTAAAATTTTTCAAAAATCTCAACAGATTAAATTAAAAACTTGAACACCATACTCATCACATCGAGACGATCGATCACTCAGTCGAGATGATCGTCTCGTCTTGATCGACTTTTTTCATTGCATATTCTTGATCTCTATTACATTTTAGTTCCATCCAACTATGTTTCAAGCAAATCTCGATTTTGTCCAAAAATGATCAATATGCATCACTACGATCCTGTAATTGGTTTGCCGTTGGGCTTACGAAATGAAGAGCAAATTAAACTCAGTTCCTTAGCGCCCGGTACCATCAGCTTCATTTTCGATGAAACGCTAATTATATTTTTAATAATTTTGGGGCTCTTTAGGCTACAGGATGGTGGCTTGAGCTTCCCTCGCATTTATTTTTTCACCAAATGGAACAAGTTTAGAGCGTATGTGGTCGAAAAAACATTGTTTTTTTTTTGACAATCTACTTGGATATCATAGGACAGGCCTGTTCGGAGAGGAGAAATTGCGTTGAAATAGCTCATTTGCCAGATTGGATTTTTCCATCTCCATACCCTCTAGGATTTACGCTGAGCAGGAGAAAGTGGTGGTTTACCTGAAGCAAGTGACATTGGAGTCGAAGTTCCCTCTCCGGGCAGGCGGGTTTTAGGACGAAAGTTAAAGAAGGGTCCGCCGTAATAGGGATTGTTCCCTAACTCTGCAGTATAGATATCTTTAGTTCCTGCATGTGTTACATACAAGCGACCGTAAGGTTTAAAACTTCCATGTGGTTTTTTGGCATCGTATTTTTTGAAATTTTCAACACTAACCTTTAAGCCGCTTTTTATACGCAGATAAGCTCTTTTTGGAGGCTTAGGTGTAGTAATGTGAGGTTCATATTTCGGAACGAGATATTGCTCTACTCTGAAAGCATGGCCTTGATACGTTTGTATATAAACTTCGTACATCGGATGTATTTCAGGCTCTTTACGAGGATTCATCCATTTTGGAATGAATTGACGAAATCTGATTTCCTTGAGTTGTTCTCCATAAACAAAGTCATTCGTCATTACTACCTGGATAGAGTTTGAGTAAAGTGGTAGAACCTTTTCATCTGCACCTAATTTTGTAGACAAAAAAATAATTGTGAAGATATTTTTAATTGGCATTAACATTTAATATTTTCTTGTTATTCATTTATTATTTTCTTGTTATTCATTTATTATTTAATTGTTATTTATTATTATATATTCAAATCCTTTTTTGTTGAAAACTCATATTTTCGGGTCAACATTTTTTTCTTTTTGGCTTGCAAATTTTAAAATTTGGTCGGAACTTCAACAGTCGGGTTGAAAATTAACTGTCTTGTTGAAAATTTATATTTTTCAGTTGAAAATTCATATTTTTGGGTTGAAAATTCATCTTCTTTGGTTGACAATTTTTTTCTGGTAAAAGTTCAACTAATTTGTTGAAAATGCATTATATTTTGATTTGAAATCAAGCCAGATTGGAATTGAATCTCTAGGAAAAATAACGTTGGTTCAACAAAAATTTGTTTTTCTGGAATATTTGTTCAAACGCTTCAAAGTCATCCTTGGAGAAAAGCCTATATCATTGCTTGTCCAACGTTATCTCAGACAAGGTTTTAATTTTTACTTGTCATGAGAATTATTAAATATTAGCTGAAATAATGCAAAAAAATTCTACGAAAAAAAAAACGCCAGCTAAATCAGCTGGAATTTAAGAAAATCTTTCAATGACCCATATTTTTTCTTTTTAAGTAAAATTTGCAATTGCTGTTATTTGACTTGAAGGATAAAAAAATTCGAATTTGTCCTTTTTTTTGGGCCAACCTTGTAAACATTGAAGCTCGTAAAGTTTAGTTTAAAGTAGAAATTCAAAAATAAAATAGATGGTTTTCTTATTGATAACAATATTCTCTATTAAACCAAACTCAAGAAAAATTGTCATTAAATGCTGTTTTCAACTATTTTTGAAATTTTTGTGATCTCTTGCATGTTACCAAAAAAATATTCAGAATTTTTTTCCTTCCTGAAAAATAATTCTGCCGACATAAATAATATTAAAAATATCAAACAAAGCAAATGAATTTCCGACGAGAAAAGAGGATTGTTAATCAAAAATATTATAGTAGACTTTCATATTAAAAATATTAACAAGATCCATTTTCAACGAAAAATTGAATCATTATATTTTCAGTCAGAAAAATTGAATTTTTAAGCAAAAAGAAAAAAAATTTCAACGAAATAATTGAATTTTTAATAAGAGAGATAAATTTTCAACAAAAAAGAAAATTTTTCAAAAAAGAAGATTAATGTTCTGCCAAAAAAGATGAATTTCCGATAAGGAGGTAAATTTTTTACCATGTAGGTAATTTTTGCAGTAAACTGTCCAATTTTTGACCAAGAAGTTGAATTTTCTACTAAAACAGTCAAATTAGAAAAAAATAGTTTTCAATAAAAGTTGAAATAGTGACATTTTTAGTTTAAACAAATTAATTTACAAAAAAAGTAACTTTTTACCAGGTAAATTGAACCGAAATTGACGAATTTTTAACAAAATAGTTGAATCCACAACCAAAAAGGTCAATTTTCAAAAAAGAAGAATAATTTTCTACCCAAAAAGACGAATTTTCCACAAAATACATTAATTATCTACAAACCTAGTTTTTCACCCGAAACTATGAATTTTCAACAAAAAAAAATTTCAACAACATAGTTAAATGTTTAATTAAAGAAATAAATTCTAGAATAAAATGATAAATTTTTGAAACAGAAGATTAATGTTTTTCCAAAAAAAAACAAATTTCCAAAGAAAAAGTTAATTTTCTACAGTGTAGGTAATATTTAAATGAAAAGTTTAATTTGTGTCCAAATAGTTGAATTTTCTACTAAAGTAGTTGAATTAAAAAACAATAGTTTCAAATAAAAAGTAAATTAATTAATAATTAATTAAAATAATAATAACAAATTTTAAATAAATAAAAAATTAAATAGTTACATTTGTAGTTTGAAAAATTAATTTTGCAAAAAAAGATTATTTTTTACCGATTAAATTGATCCAAAAACGAAGAATTTATAACAAAATAGTTGAATCCACAGCCAAAAAGATGAATTTCCGAAAAAAGGTGATAAATTTTCTACCCAAAAATACGAATTTTCAACAAAAAGTTAATTTTCAACAAGGTAGTTGAATTTTTGAAAAAAGAGATGAATTTTCAACTAAAATTATAGATTTTCGAAAAAGAAGATTGATTTTCTCCCAAAATACGAATTTTCAACGAAAAAGTTAATTTTCTACCATGTAGATAACTTTTTTAATGAAAACTTTAATTTCTTGACCAAATAGTTGAATTTTCTACTAAAATAGTTGAATTTAAAAAAATTGTTCAGAACAAAAAATGAAATAGTTATATTCGTAGTTTAAAAAATTAATTTACAAACAAAAAATTTTCTACTAGTTCAATACAACCAAAAAATACGAATTTATAACAAAATAGTTGAAAGCACAGCCAAAAAGATGAATTTTCAAAAAAGTAATAATAATGTCCTACCCAAAAAGACGCATTTTCAACAAACTACCTGAATGTTTCACAAACCAGTTGATTTTTTCACCCGAAACTATAAATTTTCAACAAAAAGTTACTTTTGAACAACATAGTTAAACATTTGAACAAAGTGATTAATTTTCAACTAAAAAATAAAAATTTTCGAAAAAGAAGATTCACGTTCTCCCAAAAAAGACGAATTTTCAACGAAAAAGTTAATTTTCTACCATGCAGGTAATTTTTTAACTTTTGACCAGATAGTTGAATTTTCGACTAAAATTGTTGAATTAAAAAAAAAATAGTTACAATATAGTTACATTTGTAGTTTAAAAAATTAATTTACAAAAAACTTCAACATATATTTTTTTAACTTCAAATTTAAATATTCCATTTTCGGCTTAAGATCGAACTTTTTTGTTGAAAATACAAATATTTTGTTGAAAATACAAATATTTTGTTGAAAATACGTATTTTTTGGTTAAAAATTCAACTATTTGGTTAGAAGTTAAACTCCTCGGCTGAAAATCTTTTTTTGTTGTTGGAGAATTATTTTTCTGTTGCAAATTAATTGTTGTTAATTAATCTCTGTGATTGAAAATAGAACTTGTTTTGTTGAAAAATTTTTTTTCTTTTAATAAAAATTAATGATTGGATCTGAAAATTCAGTTATTTCATTCATCGTTGAAAATGTATCTTTTTCGTTGAAAGTTCAAATATTTGGTTTGAAAATTTATCCATTTTAAATAAAAAATACAACTATTTGTCTAAACATTTATTTCAATTCAAACATTTTTTTATTATTATATTTTTGGTTCCGAATTAATTTTTGTTATTTCGTTGGTTAAAACTTAAACTATTTTGTGAAAAATTTACAATTTTTGTTCGAAAATTCAACCGTTTGGTTGGAATTTTTTCTTGTTGGATAAAAAATTCTTCCTTTCAGAATGAAAATTCATCTTTTAGCAGAAAAGTCATCTTTTTGGGTTTGAAGTTTATTTTTTTAATGATAAATTCTCCAATCATATTTTCGTTTCATAATTGATCTCTTTTTGTTAAAAAATTTACTATTGTGTTGAAAATTCATTCAGACGATTCCGAATAAATATTTTTATTTTAATTTATTAAAATATTTTTTTATATTTTTTTTTTTTTTTTTTTTTGAGAGAGAGGAAAAAATCACCTTTATCTGGATTTGAACAAATTTGAGGAAGATATGCTTGAAAAATGAAGAAAAAAAAATTTCTAATGCATTTCTGGACCACTGTGCATTCTCGGATTCGAAAATAATTTCTTTGCATTAGCTTACAAAATTAATCACCCTAACATGTATATATATATATATATATATATATATATATATATATATATATATAT
>CAKNXH010062484.1:272198-285590 GCA_932178445.1 Andricus quercusramuli
CAAATTTTGTCGTTGGATTCTTTTTTTTATTTTCAGGAATTCTATACATTAACCGGAGTATTGGACGTTAAGTAGGATTTTGAATTTAATTTTTAACAAATTAAAAATTCTTAAATTTTATTGCAATCTTGGACAAATTCTGGTATGGCTCTGCACTTTTATATTTGAGGTTTCACACTTTTTCCCTCTTTTCCCCTTTTTCAAAAAATTCCACTGAATTTTTTGAAATTATTTTTTTACTCCCTATTTTAAAGATTTTTCCTGTTTTCCGCTTAAATTCGAACTAAATTAATACAACCCAATAAGAAAATTCAAGTTTTTTTGAGTCATTTTTTTTTTGGTCAAAAGTCTTCTATTATTTTTTTTTTTTTTCAGAATTCATCTCGTTTGGTTCAAAATTCTACTATTTTATTGAAAGTTTGATTATTCTGACGAAAATTCGTCATTTTTGGTAGAAAATTATCTTCTGGGTTGAAAATCATGTTTTTTATTAAAAATACAACTATTTGATTGAACTTTAAACTCTTTTCTTTCAATTTTTTTTAAGATTCATAATTTTAATCGAAAAGTTATCTCTTTGATTGAAAATTTGAATATTTTGTTAAATTGTTTTGATTGAGAATTAGTTTTCTTAACTGAAAATGTAACTTCCATGTTTTGTTGAAAATTTATTTCTTAAACTGGAAATTGATCTTTTCTAGATGAAAATTCAACTTTTTGGTTGAAAATTTATCGTTTGGTTCAAAATTTGAATATTTTGTTGAAAATTTGATTACTTTTATGAAAATTCTTCTTTTTTGGTAGAAAATTAATCTTCTGAGTTAAAAATCATATTTTCTGTTAAAAATGCAACTATTTGAATGTTAAACTCTTTTCTTGAATTTATTTTAAGATTTATAATTTAAATAGAAATTTTACTTTTGACTGAAAATTGCAATACTTTTTTACATTTTTTTTTAGAATTAATTTTTTTAACTGAAAATATAACTATATAATTGTTGTTTAAAAATGATTCTTTAAGCTAAAAATTAATCCTTACTAATTGAAAATTCAAATTTGTGGTTGAAACTACATCATTTGTTGGTAGAAATTCAATCTTTTTGGTGGAAAATTAGTCCTTTTTAATTAAAAATTAGTCGTTTTCAATTAAAAATTAAAAAGAATTCGATTGAATTTTTTTTTTAATAATTTTTTTCTCCCTAATTTCAAGATTTTTCCTATTTTCCGCTTGAATTTTATTCGAATTAATACAATCCAACTAGAAAATTCAACTGTTTTTGGGTAAAAATTTTAGTATTTTTTTTTCTTGTTAAAAGTCTACTATTATATTTTTTGTTCAGAAATCATCTTATTTAGTTCAAAATTCTACTATTTTATTGAAAGTTTGATTATTTTGATGAAAAAGTCTTTTTTTTGTAGAAAATTATCTTCTGGGTTAAAAATAATATTTTTGGTTAAAAATGCAACTATTTGTTTGAATGTTGAATTCTTCTGTTGATTTTTTTTTTTTTTGAAGATTCACAATTTTAATTGAAAATTCATCTCTTTGATTGAAAATTTCAATATTTTGTTAAATTATTTTGTTTGAGAATTAATTTTTTTAACTGAAAATGTAACTGTTCCATTTTTGGTTGAAAATTAATTTTTAAACAGGAAATTGATCTTTTCTAGTTGAAAATTCAACTTTTTTGTTGAAAACTCATCGGTAGGTTCCAAATTTGACTATTTTGTTGAAAATTTGATTACTTTAATAAAAATTCCTCTTTTGTAGATAGAAAATTAATCTCCGGACTTAAAAAACTTGGTTGAAAAATGATTCTTCAAACTGAAAATTAATCCTTACTTGTTAAAAATTAAACTTTTTGGTTAAAAGTTCATCATTTTTTGGAAGAAAATTAATCTTCTTGGTGGAAAATTAATCCTTCTTGGTTAAAATTTCAACAATTTGGTAGAAAATTAAACTGTTTGAAATTAATCTGATTTGGTTCGGGATTCGATTGTTCTGTTGAAAATTCTACTTATTTGGTTGAATTTAACTGTTTTTCATTTAACATTTAACATTTTTTGTTAAAAACTCATCACTATTGGTTAAAAATTCGGCTACCTGGTTGAAATTTGACCTACTTTGTTAAACATTTTTTTTCTTGGTTGAAGATTAATCATTTAAGATGAAAATGCATATATTGTGATTGAAAATTGAACTGTTTTGTAGAAAATTTAATCTTTTTGGCTTAAAAATATAACAATTTGGTTGAAAATTAACTTTTCTGTTAAAAATTCATATTTTTGGTTGAAGATTCAACTATTTGGTTGAAAATGAAACTATTTTTATAAAAATTTAATTATTTAAAAGAAAATTCAGCTATTATGTAGAAAATTTAACTATTAATATATAGATAAACATTAATCATTCTGGTGTCAAAATCCATCTTCCTGGTGAAAACTTTAGTATTTTTGTATGAGAATTCCACTATTTTCTTAAAAACTCGTGTTTTTTCTTTCGTTCAATTCAACTGGTTGAAAATTCATATTTTGGTAGAAAATTGATCTGTTATGGCAGAAAAGTCATCTGTCTTGGTTGAAAATAAATTTTTTTGTTAAAGTTTCAACTTTTCGTATTAAAAATTAAACTTCTGTGCTTAAAAATTTAACTGTTTTGTTAAATAATTTGCCTTTTTCTCTTACAAATTCAAAAAGTTTGTTGAAAATAGATATGCTGGAAATTCGAAAATTGGTTGAAAATTGATTTATTTTGTTCAATATTCATCTTTTTTTGACATCAGAAAGTTCATATTAGGTATAAGAATTTTTTATTTGAATTTAATATTTATAAAGTTCTAATAAAATACCTTTCATATTAAACATTTGTTATTTTTTTTATTGGAAATAAAATGTGGAAAAATCCACTTTTTTTGTTGAAAATTAACATTTTTTGAAAATTCGACTACTTCGTTGAAAGTAGAACTACTATTATTTTTTTGTTGTTGTAAATTTATCATTTTAGTTGAAAATTCATTTTTTTGTTGACAATTCATTCTCTGTTGTTGTTAGAACTTCATGTTTTTTGTTAAAATATTATTTCTTCGATATGTAGTTGTCATGCTTTCACGATGATTCATTATAATAAATTTAAAGGAGATTTTTCGGATTTTAATCGTATTTTTTTTTTAATTACAATATGAGCATTTTATGGTGGTTATCCAAATTTTGTCGTCGGATTCTTGTTTTTATTTTCAGGAATTCAATACGTTAATTTCACTGACCCCCCCCCCCCGCGGTTACGAACCGTATTATTAATGCCACCTCCACCCCCGTCCCTCAAATTAGCAACATAGTTTATTGATGGCCCCTTATATGCTTGGAATATTTTTTGCAGGAAATAAAGAGCATTGGGATGAATCGAATTGCTGAGGAATAATTGTGCGTGAATACGAAGGGAAGGGTAGCATCCCTTTGCCCCTCGACTCCATCTTTCACTTGACATGCGGATGCGATATTAAAGCCAGCCGGACTAGTAGCAGGGCAATTAACGCGGGGGTGTATAGAAGTTGGCAATAAGAGGGGTTGAACTGAGGGGTAGGGGTTGCTCGAATATGATTGGCTGTCAGGGGGTTAATCCCAGGTCGAGCCACACCCCCCTATGTCTCAATCCACCCCATTTCTCGTTTCTCGCTACTCTCGCGAATCTTCATATCCGCTTACAAACATGCAAACCTGCTGCTTCTTCCTACTTCCTAAATGGCTACTTTGTAACTTTTCGCAATATCGCGACTCGTTGTATTTTTTTTTTTTTTTTCATTGTTATTACTTTCTATCAGTTTTCCAATTTTATATCTCCCCCCCCCTTTCTGGCGATTATTGCATTTTTTTGAGTAAGGTATTTTTCTTTGAGATCTCACTAATGCGGGATTAATTATTTTTAAGCCTTTTTCATTATTTAGTTACTCTCTAAATCCGAATTTGTAGAAAATTTACTAAAGCGATTAGTAGCATTGTGCCTGACTACTAAATTAGTAATTTTATCACTTTCTGCTTAATGGAATGGTAATATTGATGCTACTGAATTAATTAATTAGGGTATTATACTAATCTGCTTAGTAGTACTAACTCACTCCCAGTCAGAACTAGATGGTTGATTTGACGTCGAATCAACGTCGTTTTTTGATGTCGAAAAATCATCGATTCGACGATATTTTGTCGCCCAAGTCGACGTCGAATTAATGACCGCGTCCACGTCATATTATTAATCGTTTCGACGTCTAATTTACTATAATTTCGACGGTACAAAAAATAGTGCAGTAGTTATGAAAACATAAATGGGATCCCAAAACAGGATCCCATTCATGTTTTCATGAATGGAAAGCACTACACGGCGGTCCTCGATCAACTTTAACCGTGAGTTGATATTACTTGAAATTTTCCTTCGGGATATGATTGAGGACTATTTAAGGAATACTTTTACAAGAATTAAAATCGTAGAGTGAGCACTTTTTTTTAATTCAATTTTTTCGATTTTTATCTTGCAAAACCCCAAAAAAAAATTTTTTAAGCTAATAATTTCTACATATTATTTATGAATTAATTATCTAGATAAAAATGAAAAGGAGCTTGCCTACTCAACATTGTTTTTATTTGTGAAAACAAAAAATTCAGTCACTGAAGCGAATATCAAGTTAAAAATAATACTTTTCGATATAATAATAATGTTAGCAAAATAATATTAGACGCATTAATTTGACAAAGTAATTTATATACTTTTTCGTGTATACACATTATTATGTTGATGTGAATACACATTGTTCTGACGAACAGATAACTGTACCAATTTAAATAAATTAGATTTATCAAGTGGTCTAAAATTATACAAGTCTATCATCACTATTTTTCATACTACACATGTTGTGAATTATAGTCACAGACTGCTCTTAACAATTTCATTCCACAATCGGGGCTATTTTGACACACCTTGTACATGGCCCATGTGGTCGAAAAATCATAATGCACTGATTCCATGGCTTTCTCACTATAGAAAGCGAGGTCTTTATTACGTTTACTGCAAAATTCTTTCACATGGAAAAAAACTGCATGCACTTTTGGTGTCACCGAAATGTTTAATGATAAATATGACTCTCTGAAATCATTGATATTCCTTATGTATGTGGGCTTCAAACAATTGGTGAATGTTGAATCAACAACAGCATTAAACTTTTCGAATACGTCGACATATTTTAAGCAGCCTATGTTACCATTTGAACGCAACAAATCCAGATTATTCAATAATATTTTACAATTGTTCCCATTAAAAGACGGACTTCCATAATGCATTCCACGCTGAACACTGCAACGTTCTACCCAATCATTGGCTTCTTTCTCGAATTCTTTCAACATGTGCGAGAACAGAGTATTGACAACTCCTAATAATAAATGCAATTCTGGAGGCGGGATTACATCTAATATTAGACTATCCTCATTTGTTTGAATGATTGGCGGATTTATGCAGTTTTTGAAGCTTTTTGCATCATCTCTCTTGCTACCTCCATCAACCCATTCCATGTAATTCAGGAAAATATTACCTACAGTTCTATGTTCGCCAGTGATGTGCAGATTATTTTTATCTGCATAGCACCAACAACATGGAAACATGCTCGAGTGCGACATTATGCCAACAAGAATGTTGGCAAGTTTCAAGTCAGTTGCAATAGTTCCTACAAAATCGTTAATTTTCAATACTTCCCACAATTGCAAAACATTATCGTAATTTTCTTGAACGCACGGAGCTAAGCCAATAATGAATAATTTTTTTACACTTGAATCTTTTAATTTTTTCATTGCTATGCCATCACTATAAGTCTGTCGGGTGCATTTTTTTTTTCCTTTCTTGACAAGAACTATTTTCAATGACCGACTGTATACTCAAGCAGACTTGCAAAAAACCGCCTCCACCATCTATACCAAATTTTAAGTGTTTTGCCTCAATCTCGCGTGACTCAGTTACAAACTTTATTAGTTCTTCTAAATTAATGCACTGAACGAAATGCTGAGAGATATTTGAAACATTAATTATTCCTTTAACTTGTATGAAATCCAAACTTTTACAGTCGAATAAATGATCTAAAGTATGATTGTTATCTAATAATTTTCTTTTTAAGTTTGGTTCAATTATTTTTGCATTTTTAGTTGCGACACGAATTACTGTCGCAATTTTACTAGTAACTTTATAGCTCAAATTGGAAGAGTTTCTAATCTTTTGAAAGTCTTGAACAGTAAATAGAGTTTCTTTTTGTTTTTTCAACTGTCCTACAGTAACTTGTAAATATTTCCCACCTTGCGGTTGTGAGAGTTGCACAGAGTTTAATTTTTCTTATCTTTACATTCAATAACATTTTTTAGCAAGCTAGATACTACTTGTTCTTTAACGTTAATATCTACAGGTTGTATACAGTCTCTAATATTATTTAAGAACGTAGAATTTTTACAAATGTGGCTGTTACCTTTGTGTATTATGGAAAAACAATTCGAACACAGTTTTTCAGATACAGGTTTCTGGATTATTTCTTTTCCCGATTGCGACTCACGTTTGTTTCCAATAACATTGTTGGCACTCAGTTTTTCCATTCCATTTTTTCTTGCTCGTTCACAAAAGAAACACTCACATTTCACATTGTCTGTCGACCTTGTTTGTTTCTTCATTTGGAATTGTGTAAAATCAATTTGTGTGATTTTAGTCTTATCATTGTTAGAATACAATTTTGTTTTACAACTAGCACATACTACTCTTGGGAGGCACTCATTTTGATCATTATAAGTTTTACATAGTTCAGTAATTTTTAATTTTAAGCCTGGTGTTATCACAACCATAGATTTACATTTTGTCCAACAAAGCAAACAAATAACAAATCTACTTTCCTCGTGCGTTCGGGCATGATTTTTAATGATTGTAGGCAGCGGCATGGTTTTCAAACCAAAGAACTTCAGCGTTGCTTGCCTGTTACATATTAAACTCGTTGTCTCTAAATTTTCAAAAATATACACTCAAATGCCCGCGAGGTGACGCGATGACCGCGTTTCTTTACAAACTTTTTTGATATTGACTGACAATATAAGTCTTTCACATTCATTCGATACATATTATTTTTATACTGGACATCTAAATCTTTCAACATAAATTCAATATTCTATAAGGTTTATGTCAAGCAACTGTTTTTATGAAAACGTAGTAAAAATACTTACTTGTATAATTCTAGACCACTTGTTAAATCTAATTTATTCAAATTGGTACAGTTATCTGTTCGTTAGAACAATGTGTATTTACATCAACATAATAATGTGTATACACGAAAAAGTATATAAATTACTTTGTCAAATTAATGCATCTAATATTATTTTCCTAACATTATTATTATATCGAAAAGTATTATTTTCAACTTTATATTTGCTTCAGTGACTGAATTTTTTGTTTTCACAAATCAAAACAATGTTGAGTAGGCAAGCTCCTTTTCATTTTTATCTAGAGAATTAATTTATAATAATATGTAGAAATTATTAGCTTGAAGACATTTTTTTTTTGTGTTTTGCAAGATAAAAATCGAAAAAATTGAATTAAAAAAAAGTGCTCACTCTACGATTTTCATTCTTCTTGAAAAGTATTCCTTAAATAGTCCCTAATCATATCCCGAAGGAAAATTTCAAGTAATATCAACTCACGGTTGAAGTTGATCGAGGACCACCGTGACTATGCATAAGTTGATCGACACTGTTTCAATGATTACCCTTCTAGAAATAATCAATTGGAATTAATTTAGAACGATAGACCAAAAATTTCAATTGTTTGATGGCAGCACTTTCATTCCGCGGGAATTATTTGAAAATGTTTATTTACTTTTTTTTAATAATACATTTTTAACATTATGAATTATTAAAAGAAATTAAATAAACTGTTGTAATAATTCCCGCGAGCTAAGTGTGCTGCCATATCAACATATTTTACCACAAAAAATGCCGAAGAAAAAAGTTAATAATTATTTTTGTCCAAAAATTAAATCATTTTCTTCTCGATTTTTCAGCTTAAAATTAACTTGGACAATAACAAAATTTCGAGGCGAGAAACATAATTAATCGGAGTTTTAAATGGCTAGAAAAAATAAATTGAATTTTGAACTTTTCCTACGTGAAATATTGCACCCTCGTTATTTTTTTGGTGAAAGTTAAACTATTTCATTGGAAATCGATATTTTGCATTTGAAAATTAAACTATCTGTTTGAAGTTTATGTACTTTGTGGAAAATTTGACTTTTTCCTAACAAATAATCTTTATGGTTGAAAATTCATCTTTTTGGCATGAGATTCAACTATTCTTCTTCTTTGAATATTTCTTGGCTGGAAATTATTTTTTTTTTCAAATGAAAATGTAACTATTATTCCAGTTGAATGTTCAATAATTCCAGTTAAAAATTCATTTTTTTTAATTCATTTTTCTTGCTAAAAATTTATTTATTTGATTTTTGGTAGGAAAATGATCTTTTTTTAGTTTAAATTCGACTTTTGGTAGAAATTCATCTTCTTGGTCCAAAATTCAATTATTCTAGTTAAAGATTCATCATTTCAGTAAAAAATTCATCTGTCTGGTTTAAAATTCAACTATTTCAGTTAAATATTATCACTTTCATTTGAAAATTCATATCTTCTCTTGTTTGATTAAACATTAATTTATTAACTTGAAATTCACTTATTTGAGTTTTGGTTGACAATTTATCTTTTTTAGTGAAAATTAATTTTTTTGCTCGAAAATTCAACTATTTCAGTTGAATATGCATTGTTTTAGTTGAAAACTCTTATGTTTGGCTTAAAATTAATTTTTTCTACTAAAAATGTTACTATTCCGTTTTCGGTTGAAAATTATTTTTCTTTTAGTTTAAAATTCAACTATCTGGTTTAAAATTTGTCTTCTTGAATCAAAAATTCAACTATTTTTTTAAAAATTCATGTATTTTGTTGAAAAATTATATTTTTTTTTTGTACAGAATAATAATTTTTATTTGAAAATTAATATTCTGGTTCAAAAATTCATCTTTTTGGTTGAAAATTCAAGTGTTCCAGTTGAATATTCATAATTGTAGGTGAACATTTATTTATTTATTTTTCAAATTCAACTATTCAGTTGAAGATTCACAATTTTATTTGAAAATTCACCACTTTGGTTGAAAATTCAAGTTTTTTGTTGAAAATCCGTTTTTTTTTTTTTTTGTTGAAAATTAATTTTTTTAATTGAAAGTATAACTATTTAATTTTTTTCATGGAAAATTGATATCTTTACTGGAAACTTTAAGTATTTTTCGAAAATTGATTTATTTTGCAATGTTTTGCTCTGTTGTGTTGAAGGATGTTTAGAATAAACGTCATGAATTAAAATAAATGTTTGCGTTTCCCGTCAAATACGAATTTGTTACTTTTAGTTGGCCGGGAAAATTGAAAAACTTGACCGGGGAACACCAGGAATTTGAAATCGTCCGCCGAGTCGCCACCCTGAAAATTTCTGTGCTTGAGGAAGGAAAACCAATTGTATAATTAAAAATTTGAAACCTTTAAAATTCAAAGATTTTAAGATTAGGCATTGCAAACCAAATTATTTGAAATATTCAAAATTAAGTATTTTAAATATTCAAAACTAGAAATTTTCGAGAATATCAAATCAAACTTATTTATAGATTTAAAATTGTTATACTGGAACAGATTTAAAAAGCTTGGATAAGTTTTTCTACTGAAAATTAAAAGAATTTAATGAGTTACCTACAATTTATTTAGTCTGAGTTTCAAAATATTGGCGCCATCCTACGTTCTAATGATTCCAATCGTTTTCAATTGGGTATCCATTATTCTGAATTAGAGAATGCATTTTAATATTGTGATAATTATTTTCAAGCGGTTTTTTACGCTTTCAAACCAAAAATGTCAACAATATGAATTTAAAAAGAAGTAAATAAACATTTTACAATAATATAACCGCTAAATCAAATTACTACTGCCTGCTTGATAATGACACTTATCACTGTCACATCGTTAGGTGGCATATTCAATTTTTTGTACTTGAAGTTTTTGTTGAATTATTAAAATTTTAATTTCCAACCTATAAACACGTGCGAGTCGTGTGTGTTACAAAGAAAAACTGCAGAGGGCGCACTGCAGGCAAGTGCATTCACTCAATTCAACCCGATTGGGAACAATCGATTATTTCTAGAAGGGCACATGAGAGAGTAAATAAAAGGAAATAAAATAAAAAAATTAATGTTATTTTATATCGAGACGATCATATATGTGACGTGCGCCGAAGAAAGGGGGCTTACTCTAAAAAAAATCGAAATCGAGGTTTCTACAATTTTCGATAGTTTTTGAGTTGCTCTTTTTAATGAAATCATCGAAAAAAAATTTCGAGCGTTATTATTGCTCATAATTGAGTTGTTAGGTACCCGAGATAGCAGGCTTTCGCTCGAGATCCCGTGAAACACCTACCACCACGCACCACTACATCTCCGCGTTACATCTATACCCGTCCGTGAGCAGCGTCTTCGACCTATCTCTTTTCTCGTGAGAATAGAGTGGTAAGTGGAGAGGGACGATTCCGTGAGTCTTCCATCTCTCCTGAGAGTCGCGTCTATCCGGTCGACTTCGACCGCTCGCCCTGAAAAATCTTACTTTTCAGAGTAAGCCCCCTTTCTTCGGGGCACGTCACATATAATGATTTTTATAGTTAATGCAATCTTATTATTTAGTGTTTCCGCCTTTTCCAAAACTTTAATGATTATAGTTAATGCAATCTTATTATTTAGTTTTTCCGTCTTTTCCAAAACTTCCATCATCTTGTTTTCGCCAGAGAGCGTTTTTTAACCAAGCTTTGGACGCTTACTCCACTTATAAATAAGCTTTCCAAATGAGTAACATTCAGATTGAAATATTTTCTACTCCGCAGCGTTATAACTTAAACGAATGCGAACTTCTTTTTAAAAAAAATTATAGTCACCAAAAATTGTAATACATATGAAAAAAATCAATTTAAATAGAAAAGTTGAAATCTATAGAAGAAAAAAATTAAATATTTAGCGTTCAACATGAAAATTTAGAATTCTGACATTGTAGCCATTTAAAATGATCAAATTATTCAATTAATGATTATCTATTTAAGAAAGTTTTATTTTATCTTATCTAATATTCCACTCGATTTTTGATTTTTTAATTAAAAATAGTTTACTTTTCAATACTTCTTTTAAAATTATTATTCATTCTTGAAAATTTACAATGAAATATTCTTCATTCGGAAATGCTTTATTGGCTTAAATCTTCAACTAAAAATTAAACATCTTTAAGATATTATTCTATTTGAATAAATTTGTTTTGAATAGATTTGTTTCCACAAATCTGTTATTAAGTTCAAAATGTTATGTTATAAAAATTAAAAATACAATTACAATTATGAAATTTAAGATTCAATCCCTCCAAAAACTAGTCTAAAATGTAATTTTCCGGAAAAACTTTAAATTCAAGGCCTCAAATGCCTTCTGAGAAAATTTAAAAGGATTTTTCATTCTGAAAAATTAATTATAAGAGAATATTTAAAATAATTTCAAAAGATTTCCGAAATTATAAAAAACGAATCAGGAAGATTTCAAGGCAATTTTTTTTAGTTTTGGAGAAAGAAAAAAAAATTATGCAAAATATAAATCATTCAAAAAAATATTTAGAAAGTTCAAAAAGATTCAAAATTGTTCAAAAATTTGGAAATATTTCAAAAAACTTAGAAGCGAGGAAATCGAAAATGATTTTTTATTTTAAAATTTAATTACAAGAATATATTTGAAATGATTTCAAAAAATGTCCAAAATTGTAAAAAAAGAATCAGGAAGATTTCAAGGCAATTTTTTTTAGTTTTGTAGAATAAAGAAAATTTTATGTAAAATACGAATCACTTAGCAAAATATTTAGAAAGTTTAAAAAGATTCTTTGAGATTTTTGAAAAGAATTATTTAAAAATTTGAAAATATTTCGAAAAATTTAGAAGCGTGTAATATTTTTTTCAAATGTTACAAGAAAATAAAAAAAATTTCTTATGATTCATGCAAATTTTAAATGATTTTATATTTTGAGAAATTAATCAAGAGAGAATATTTCAAAAGATTCCCAAAATTGTAAAAAAAAAGAATGAGGAAGATTTTAAGGCAGTTTCTTCATTTATGAAGACTTTAAAAAAATAGGAAAAATTCTAATTATTTTAAATGATACTTGGAAATTCTAAAAATATTTCGCAACATTTCAAATAATTTTCTATTTTTTAGCAGAATGAATAAAAGAGGAAAAAAATTCAATTTTGCAAGATTATAAAATTTTAGAATAAATTCAAGTTAGTTTGGCAGATATCTAGGATTTTCAAAAATAATTTAAAACTTGTAAAGATTAAAGTTTCTTTAAAAAATGTATGTTTTTGAAGATTTGAAAAGGTTTCAGGAGAATGTCAAAATTTTATTACGATTCCCAGGAAAATTTTAAATGATTTGTTATTTTGAAAAATTAATTTTGAGAGAGAACTCAAAAATATTTCAGAAGTCTTCAAAAATTGTAAAAAAAAGAATCAGGGAAATTTTAAGGCAATTTTTTTCAGTTTTGGAGAATGAAAAACAAAATTATGTAAAATATGAATCATTTAGAAAAATATTAAGAAAGTTTAAAAAGATTCAAAATTTTGAAAATATTTTTAGATGCATGTTAAAAATTTTTGAAATGTCTTAGGATTCCTGAGAAAATTTCAAATGATTTTTCAATTGTAGAAAAAATTCGAGTGAGTTTAAGAGATATTTAGAAGTTTGAAAAAGATTCAAAATTAATTTGAAACTTGAAAATATTCTTAAAAGTTTTAAAGAATATGTAGATTTTTAAATATTTCGAACAAAAAAATGTATAACCTTTTTGAAACTTTTGAAAGTTTCAAGAGAATAAAAAGTTTTTTTTTCTGGGAAAATTGAAAATGATTTTTTATTTTTTAATTTAATTACAAGAGAATATTTGAAATGATTTCAAAAGATTTCCAAAATTGAAAAACAAAGAATCAGGAAGATTTTAAGGCAATTTTTTTTAGTTTTGTAGAATAATGAAAATTTTATGTAAAATACGAATCACTTCAAAAAATATTTATAAAGTTTGGAAAGATTAAAAATTATTAAAAAATTTGGAAATGTTTCAAAAAATTTAGAAGGGTGCAAAAAATGTTTGACATGCTTCAAGAAAATAAAAAAAATTTCGTATCATTCATCGAAAATTGTACTTACATGATTTTATATTTTGAAAAATTAATTTTAAAAAATTATTTCAAAATATTTCCAAAATTGTAAAAAAAAAAAGGAAGATTTT
>CAKNXH010062485.1:0-13384 GCA_932178445.1 Andricus quercusramuli
AATTGTTGAAATTTGAACAAGAAAAGATCAATTTTCAACCAAAAATGAACATTAAAATTTTCAGTTGAAATAATTAATTTTCGATCAAATTGATGAATTTTCAACTGAAATTATGAATCTTCAACTAGAATAGTTGAATTTTCTACAAAATAGATTAATTTTCTACAAAAAAACGAATTTTTCACAAAGTACATACATTTTCGAAAAACTAGTTTAATTTCTGAATAAAAAATATCAATTTCCAATCAAATACTTGAATTTATATCAAAAAAAGATATATTTCCAACCTAAAATAGAATGATTAATTTTTCTGTTAAAAAACTAATTCTTAACAACAACAAAATACGGATTTTCAGCAAAATAGTTCAATTGCTTACTGGAATAGTTAAATTTTCAGTTTGGAAAATTGATTTGAATAAAGTACTTACATTTCTAACCAGAGATGAATTTTCAATTAAAATGTTGAATTTTGAACTAAAGGAACTTTCAATTTGTGGCGAATTCTGACTTGGAATAGGGATTCTTTTAAATTCCTTTCTTCTAAATTTTCAACACCAATAAAAATAAAATCGATATCACTTGATAAAAAATATAAAAAATATCACTGAGTTAATACAATAAATTCTATACAAACATACAAAATATTAATTAAACCCGTCAAAACAATGCTTTAATATCAAACTCAAAAATTGAGGTTAGAAACACAAAAATACTTTTTAATCAATCTAAATGACTCTGAGAACTCCCCACGAATATTGAAATAAATCTAGAAAACATCAGTAATTAAAAAATATACTTACATCTACTCCAAAATTAGCAAAAATCTCAAAATTTATATTTTTTCCGAAAGCGTGTCAAAGCCGGAAATTTTTTCCCTTTGTATACAACAGGATTCGTTTTCAAGTTCAAATTCGATTGGTCGCTCTCTAAGTAATCATTTTTCATTGGCTCTTGTCATTCATGGAGATGCTGAGACTGGCCGACTGCTAGATGGCGCTAACTGCTCCAGTAGAAGTACCGCGAAAATTCAAATGTCATGAAATAATAATTGCTTCTTTCATGCAAATTGATAACACATTTTTCTTATTCATAACTGTTTTTAATTTTAGATTGAAATCTTTTTTGGTTAAAATATCCACCATTACAATAAAATTTTCTCTGAGAATTCATCATTTATGTTTAGATATTCAACTACTTGGTCGAAAGATGAACTACTTTATTTAAAATCATTGTTTTTGGTTAAAGATTCATCATTTTAGTTGAAAATTCATTATTTTAGTCGAAGATTCGTTCATTTTATTGAAAATTTAACTACTTAGCTGGAAGATAAACTACTTTATTGAAAATCAATGTTTTTGGCTCAAAATTCATAATTCAAGTTGAAAATCAGTTTTTTTGTTGAAAGATGTAACTACTCCATTGAAAAATAATTTTTTCGTTAATAATTTTTTTGAACTGAAAAAAGTAACTATTCTATTTTATGTCGAAAATTTACTTTCTTGAATAAAAAATTGAAATATTTGGTTGAGTTGTATGTATTTTATTGGAAAATTTTCTTTTTTGTTAGAAAATGAATTTTCTTGGTGCTATAATTTTACATGAACAGATGAATTTTCTGCTGTACTTTTCTCTAAGCTTCAATGTATTTTGTTAAAAGTATTCAAAATTATAAAAGCACGTACTTTGAAATGCCCTTTCAGTGAAAGATAATGTTGCATAGATTTGTGAAATTTAGAACTAAATAAGAAAAACTGACCAGTACCCCAAATATTAAATTTTTTCTTCACAAATTGAATGACTGACACTTCAACCTTTTTATCAATGAACTAAACAATTATACTATTAATTTGCATCAAGGAAGCCATTTTTATTTGATCCAATTTGAATTTTCGCGGTACTTTGACTAGAGCAACTAGTGTCACCTACATCTCATTCAATATTCAACGTCGTGTCATCAGATGGAAAGATGTCAGACGCCGAGGGTCAAGCAATTATGCTCAATGAAGTGAAGTTAGCTGGTGGTTAAAGTGAAAATACCTAATGGTGAACTGCCATGGCAGATGAAAGCAGTGGATGAAAGCAGAAACTCAGGAGAGGGAGAGAGACGGATAGATCGATTTGTCTCTTTCTTTGTTGTTTCTGCTTTCATCTGCCACGGGAGTCCACCATAATTTTCCTTGAGACGCAGTGATTGTGAAATAACAACTAATGGGGGAGTTAACCACTCACCAGAGTGCGCCACCTGCTTGGGTCCGAGTTCTACGAAAATTTAAATTTAATATATGAAAAATAGTTGCTTTCATACAAATTATTAATAAAAGTTTATAATTCATTCGCAAAATAAACTCAAAGTGTCAGACATTCAGTTTGAAAAGAAAAAATTTAAAAACCGTCTTCTTTGTTTCCGTTGAGTTCAGCTGTTTTTGATTAAAATTTAACCGGGTGTAGTTTATTCTCTTTGGGTGAAAATTTAAATATTTTTTCGAAAATTAGTCTTTCATTAGTTTTTGTTTTATTTTTGGTTAAAAATTAAACTTTTTAATTTTAAATATTACATGATTTGTTGAAAATTCGTCCCTTTTGGTTGAATTCAATGGATTTTGATTTAAAATATTTTTTGGTTGAAATGTCAACTATTACGTTGATGAATTTTTTAGTTGAAAACTCGATTTTTAGGTAGAATATTAATCTTCTTGTTCGAAAATTCATCTTTCTGGTCGAAAATTCATTATTCTTGATTGACAATTCAAATATCTCGTTCAAACCTCCTTTTTCTTGATTTTTTTATTTTTAATTTATTTTTGAACGGCGATACCACGCTGAAAACACCAGTTCCCGTTAGATCACTGAAGTTAAGCAGTGTTGGGCGCGGTTAGTACTTGGATGGGTGACCGTTCGGGGAATACTGCGTGTTGTTGACCCGTCGTGGGTGTGGTGGACCCACACTGGTAGTATTTATCCACCTAGAAACACTACCCGAATCGGGTAGTGAGGCAATGAACTTTCGAGTTCGAAATGCTAATCAATTTTTTTTTTTTTTTTTAACTTAAAAATTAAGTATTCCATTTCAAGTTCCTCTTTTTTGTTTGAATTTAACTGTTTTTCATTCAATATTAAAATATTGAAAATCTTGTTCGGTTAGAATATCAAATATTAAAATTTTTGTTGAAAATTCATCTTTTGTGGTTGAAAGTTATACTACTTTATTAAAAAGTAAATTTTGTTGTTGAAGATTCAATACTTTAGTTGAAAATTCATCTCTATGGCTAAAAATGTAACTATTTTATTGATCAATTCGTTTTTTTTTAATTGAAAATTAATTTTTTTTACCGAAAATTTAACTATTCTATTTGTCATTGGAAATTTTGTTGGTTTTTAGTTGAAAATTTACTTCTTTTGTTGCAAATTGTATATATTTTGTAAATTCCATTCTTTTTTCTGAAAATGTCACTATTCTATTTTTGATTGGAAATTTATTTTTTTTTAGTTGAAAATTTAACAATTTTATTGAAAACTCGATATCTTCCAGTGAAAAATTTACCTTTTTTAGTTAGAACTTCAAATATTTAGTTGGAAATTTATGTATTTCATTCAAATAAATTTGTCTTTCTAGTAGAAACTTAATCTTCTTGTTTGAAAAGTCATCAGTCTGGTTGAAAATAGAACAATTTCATTTTTTGTTTGAAATTTATCTTTATTAGTTAAAAATTCTACTGAATGATAAGAAATTGAGAATGTTATCAAAACATGCACATTGAATTTTTTTCAGTATACAATGGTGTTATCTTTGTAAAATTAAGAACTACGTAAGAAAAAGTGACAAGTAAATAAAATATTACATTTTTTCTCTTCAAACTGAATAACTCACTCTTTTGCTTTATTTTACAAATAAACTATAAACTTTTAACAATAATTTGTAGAAAAAAGATATTTTTGTGTATTAAATTTAAATTTTGGCAGAACTCCGACCCGAACAGATCGCGCACTCTGGTGAGTGGTAAAATCCCTTATTAGGTATTTTCCTTCAACCAGCAGCTAGCTTCACTTCGATGAGTGCTGAGGGTGAAAATGTAAAAATAATTGTTATTTTTTTAATACTATTTATTGAAATAATAAAATGATAATAATTATTATTCATTACGAAGATATTACAAAAAAAAAGTTTTGCCCATGCATTTGGTCCATTGTTTTCCCCCTCAACACTCAATGAAGTGAAGTTAGCTGGTAGTTCAAAATTCATCATTGTGATTAAAAATAAATAAATTTCTTTGGTTGAAAATTGGTTTCTTTTTAGTTTAAGTTATTTTGTCAATTGAAGATATAATTATTCTATTTTAGTTTGAAAATTTATATCTTTTGCTTGAAAATTCATTAATTTTGCTAAAAATTCGTTTTTTTTCAATTCACTTTTCCAACTGCAAATTGAAATATTGTTTAAAATTGAATTATTTTGTTGAGAATTCATTTTATGGTTGAAAATTGATTGTCTTCTCTGAAAATTTAATTCTTCTATTTTTGGTTAAAAATCTTTGTGGAAAATAAAGTCTTTTTTTATAGAAAATTAAACTTTTGGGTTGAAAATCCAACTACATATTTGGTTGAAGATTCATCATTTGAGTTGAAAATTCATTTCTTTGGTTGATAATTTATCTTTTTAACTTGAAGCACACAAATAAAAGTATTTTAAATATATTTAGAAACAAAATTCCCGGTTCCCGGTTCGAATTCGGGCTGAGTCAGATTTTTTCTTGTTCTTCAAATTTTATTTATCCGAAGTAATCGTTTTAACATCGAAATTTATATTAATTAAAAATTACATAACATTGTTAATCTTCTAAGTGTATGGTTGGTTTTATACCTAGAAGAATTTAAAAATTGGGATATTTTAGCAACCTTGAATAAGGCACTGTTTAATACGAATAATATGTTTCCTGTGTTTTCATTCAAATTTAGCACCCTTTACATTTTGAAGGGATACATTTCCGCGCGAAATTTAAGTAATGTAATTATTATTAATAAAAGTAGAAAATACGACTTTTCAAATCCTAATTCAAAATGTTCCTAAATGCTCATGAAATTCTTAAATCACATAAAGGTCGAGCATATTCTCGAGCATATTCTCATGCTCGTGAGAATTTCTCCGAGCACTAAAACTCTTTAGAGCACTGACAAAAAGTGCTTATTTTCGGTTACATTAGTTTGGTCTCTTTATTAAGCATATTATAAACTTAGATGCGGCACCTCACTAGCGATCCTATAATAAGTTCCAAGAACTAAAAAATACTATTGGGTGAAAAGAAACAGACATATCTCCGTCCTTTTTTAAGTAATGGAATTTTTTTAGTTGGACGAGATTTCTTTGTGGTCCGTTGCTGCCGTTGATTGGCATAGAAGCCAAAACCGCGAAAGATAGGTCAGGGAATTTGAACACTTCTGATTAAATAAATAAAATTAGATAAATGTAAGGGGAAAAATATTCATTGTATTTCACACACTATAGTTCGTAAGATTTCCAGTTTCCGAACAATTCACCAGGTTGTGCACAATTTCATTCCGCTGAATGCTCACAATTCATTTATCCTTTTAATTCATAATAGTTTATTTAAAGTATTTATTACCGACTTCGCGGATCGACGTCAGATTTACATAATATTTATTCAATTTAATGTTTAGTTGCAACGATAAAACTGCACTCAGTTAAAGTTTTATATTGAATCCCCATCTGAATCGGAATGCGAATTTAAATGCGTCCGAGGTAATGTATATTGCACTAATCCATTTAATGAATAAATGATAATTACCACGTAGTGCAATTCCTCGTACACTCTACACAATTGAAAGGGCTGATAATCCGGATCAGAATAATATTCAATTAAATCAAACAAATTAGTTTCCGGAGCAGACATGATTACTATTTAAAATCATTGTTAATGTCCCTTTTTAAATGTCAATTTCAGAAAAGTGAATAAATATTTCACGATCGTCACACTTGCTATTCGCGTAAAAATTTCCAAGTCCGACGTGAAACTAAATAATTCCGAGGAGTAACACGCTTATTAGAAAAGGTTCCGAGATAAATCTGACGTTTCCCGCGCTCGCACCTATATTTATAATCTTCGAGTCGGGCGGTCCTAGAAGGGTTTCGCACGCAATGTCGACATTTCCGACCAATTACAAAATTCATGTCGACATCATCTACCAATAGGCTTTTACGATGATTTCACCCTCAGATACACATAGTAAGGCTGAAACGAGTTCAAACTGATTTAAAATTTCACAATCTGAATCATCCCTATATGAGCTCAATTTTACCCCGAATTCTAGGCGCCCGCTTGGCTAACGGAAGTCGTTAGTTTTTATGATTTCAGTTTCCTTATTTCTAATTAATATGATTCATCCCGATTTATTCCTTAACTTCTAGATGGAAAGAGAGTGGAATGCGTCATTGTTTCACAATGTGCGACAATAATTGTTGCAAATTGTGCAACCATAATTTTCGTCTTGCTTTAGACATTTAGCATTGGGTTGAAAAATTAAATGAATATTCCGGAAATAAAAAATATCAAGTCATTCAATGTAATCTTTTTTTTATTTTTTAAAACTTTATGCTCAGAATTTATTGAGAACCATTCACGTACCACTTGAACATGTTAAAAAAATCAATTTTGATTATTAATAATAAACATAAAAAATTGTATTCTTTCACATTTCTAATAAGCGCGCGAACGGCAGCCAATGAAGCGCCTCATGAATCGCCTGCGCAGTAGTGCGATGTGCCCGCGTTGGAGCTTATGAATCTCCTGATTTTTTTTCAAGTCTTCTAATAAAAAGCTCTGACCTTTTTTCTCGACCGACGGCAACGCTGGTCGTAGACCCGAGCCCAGCATGTTTAGTCTAGGGCCTTATCGGACGTCGTAAAGTCGTAAATTTAATACTCTATGAGCATAGCTCAAGAGGTGCTCATAAAGACATGTATTCATACACCCTTAGGTGTTCATTTTCCCGGAAAACTTCCCAGGACCAATAATTTTCACCGTGTATATGTATATATACATATATATATCCACTCATTTATAGGTATGTGTTTTATACTTACTTGTACGCGTTCCTGCACAGATTTCGTCTCCAACTTATTTTAATAAATTTTATTTTAATTTTTTTTTAACTTTAAATAAATTAGAATTAATTTCAAATAATTATTTACATGTAATAATTCACATGTGCGTACAGTTTTAAATTTCAGGATATCAATGTAAAACAAATTAAAATTATTATGGAAAAACAATCACTATTGTACACTATAGAGTTCATTAAAAAATCACACCGAATATTTAACAATAACAAAAATGAAAAAAGAAAGCTGGCACGGTTAAAATTTGGTACACAACTGTTTCTAGGTGGTTTTATAAATGATATAAAAACGAAAGAAAGCAAAACAGAAGAAGGAAGCAGAAAACACAAAAACCCATATCAATTTAAATTAACTTGGCACACAATGTCTTATTCCGGGATCGCTTGCAGGTTGCCGGAGGAGGTGGATGGTACTGTCAACAATGGCACCAAATCGAGTGCTCCCACACCCTCGGCAAAGGCGACCTTCAGAAAAACATCAATCGGAGGCTCATCCGTAGGCAGGCAGATTGACCGCGGCCGGTGGCAATGAATATCGAACGCATCTCTTCCGGCAGCGGCTGGTTCCCCTCAATCCTATACGCTCCAATCGGCCCATGGCCTTCCTCCAGGAAGCCCACCACTGATTCACAAGACACGCAGGCACTTGGTGGCCTTTCAAAAAACACAAAGGACCTGCAGCCACCACAAGCTCTCTGTACATTTAGGTCCTCTTGTACCAAGTAGTGGACGTACTCCCTCTTATACGTAATGCCGCCGGGAAGGAACTGCATCACGCAATGGCCGCAACGCCATATCCACTTTGGGGCTTTGTGGTATTTATTTGGCGGAAACTTCTCAACAAAAAGCTCCGCGGACAGGTGCACCCATTTGAAACGGTGTTTCAGCGACTAAACACACACAAAAAAAATTCCTCCTTAGTGGAATGCCACATTTCAAAAAAAAAAAAAAGAGGGAAAAGAAGAATTTAAACAAAGTTTTTTTTTATTCACTAGAGAGAGAAAAAAAAATTAAATTTTATTTGAATGGGTTTAAATTAATTTTAATTTTTCTATTAAAAGATATTTGCTGATTATAGTTTAGAATGAAAGGAAATTGCGACTCAAGGTGGAGTCCCATGTGGGCAGAAAACGTCGGAGTGAGTCATTGCCATGAGGCATTTCTTTTCATTACCTGGACGATCTTCAATTGGTTTTCGCACTCTGATTCGCGATTTATCTTCAGAATTTGCTTGCTGTGAGCCATTTTTCACTTTTTCAATGAAAATAATACTCTCCTTTGCTTTTCAATGTTCGTAGATAGGCGTTTTGTCTATTACTGATTTCTGAACAAGGGTTTTGGGCCGTGGCAAAAATGGATGAAGACCAAATCCCTAATTCCCTTTCTATGGCCCAATTCCATTTATTAATTAGTAATAATAAGTCCCTATTTCCGAGGTTCATTCCTATTTAAATTTTAGGAAATTTCCCAAGTCTATCCACGTAAATTTGTCGGATTTCATTTTAATACAAAGGTACCCTACCTGGTTGCTTGATTATTCTCACCTGAGTTTGAATTTTGCGTCTTAATTGGATTCCCTACCTTTATCTAGGGTTTTTATTTCCTCACATTGGCCACAACATACTAGAGTTGAAAATGGCGCGTAATTTAAATTTTATTTATGTCGTCTCTCACTAATTACTAAATTATATTATTCGAAGACATTATCTTAATCAACCACTTCCTTTTACGCATCCCGCATTCCCTTTCCTTTGTTTTGCATATTTTTCCGGGGTTCTCAATGCAGGGAGTGCAGAATTATCTATGCACTCACGCATTCCCACCAATTCCTACATTATGAAGATTTTGAATTTAGATGTTACCGTCAATGGTGTCGCTAGTTGTCTACAAGATAACCTTCTATCCTAGATTAAATTCATCAATACAATAATATAGTTTTTAGTGATTATATTAGAAAAGTAATTTTGAATTGAATATAAAGTTTTGTTCATGAAAAGAAATCGTGTTTTAAGCATCTCCGAGTTTTCCCTTTCCCAAGAGCTTCAATCGTTATATGGGTAATTGTCAAATTGAAGGCAAACTTCAAGTCCCAATAATATAACATTAACTTTGAAGCTCGTGCCGATTTTTTTAAAATTTTAATAAACACATATTATCATCCTCTACAGAATGGGCAGTTCCTTTTTTTCATTTCTGTTCCTATTTACTTTAATTTAATATACACTGAGAAACTTTAGGTTAGAAAAATTACTAAAACGGATAGCAAATGGGGGCAAAATGCTTAAAATTTGACATTTTAATACATAAATAATAAGTTATACTATTTTTATAAGAAGATTTCCTATTTAGTAATAGCAATCCTTACTATTCTCTGTAGTAAAATCCGATGTAGGAAAAATTAGTAGAGAAATTAATAAATTGTACAAAAAAAATAAAAGTAATAAGTATTTTAAATAACATAATATACTAAATATGTAGAATAAATTACTATTGTCTGTAGGAACACGATGTGAATTATGGACATTTCCTACTTTTTGTAACAAAGGTTAATACCAATTATTAAATTTGGTCCTAAATATTACTAACTGATTTAGCAGAAAGTATCGAGCCTTGGACCGAGCGCGGCCGAGTGCATCTGACGTTTGTCGATCGCCGATCATATTTTGAGGTTGCGAAAATGACTTCTAATTTATGTTTCAACGCAAAATCCGCAAAAAAACATAATTTAAAAAAAAATATTTACTTATTTTAATTACATTAAAAATTTTGTTGTTTAAAATTATAAAAATATCATGAATATTAATCAATTAAGTATTAAATGAATTAGAACCAATAAACTTACTATCATTTAGGTCATATGGAAGTTTTCATTCTGAGTCCCACAATGTCTTATAGGTAGATGGATCATCGCCCGACTGCTGTCCCGGAGACGCGTGTTCGATTCCCGCCAGCCTTCGTTTTCTTCTAACCCGATTTTTCTGTTTCAGCTTTATAATATAAAATACTATCTTTTAAGAATATATACATATATGTAATTTCTAATGTTGTCAATTCTTTATTTAAATAAATGTGAATTATGCGTTAAATGTAGAACATGTGTGTAGGTAGGCTTGTGTGAAAGTTAGCAACACGTATTTATTTTTTTTACTATTCCCACTGTAGCAGACTTTGCTAACCAGTTAGTAATTCGATGCGCACGGTCCCTGCGCATCATTTTACTACAGCACTTTGTAAATACTGTTATCTTCTACAGATATTAATCCAACAAATTTACTATTTTCTCCTGCCAAAATTAGTAAATAGTGCAGACTTGCAGTTTTACTACAGAGGTTAATAAATACGTCAAATGTCTTTTACAATAAATGCAACAGTTTTAACTTTTATTCCAATATATTTTATAATTCTTTAAGTAGATACGAGTTACTATTGAGGTTAGTAAATATTATTAAAATTTGCTTTTTGCCTCTCATTGCAAAGTTCAGATAGTGAAATCTAGTGTGATTTTTAACAAGAAATACAAACAAGGGTTTCTCAGTGTAAGAACACCCGAAACGTCATTACCGTACGGCGTCCCAACCTCACTTTGCACAAGGATAAACTGATTTTCTCCGTTTTTTTAGACAGTAACCTGAAACACGCTTAACGTATCAAGTTTGTAAACTTCACATGAACATAAATTTAATGTATGCACATTTTTTTTAATTCAAATAAATAATATTTGAAAAGCCTTGATGTCTGTCCCTCAATTTTTTCCATTTCAGAAGTTATTACCGTACGTCTGTTTTTCTAGTAAAATATTGTAGTTACAGTTAAGTAATAAATACAAAAATATTAGGCGTATTGTTTAATACAAGTTTTTATAAAATTGAGCTTAAAATATTAACTCTCTTTTCTGTGAATCCGATATTAAAACTGAAAAGTGCATCTTGACAACAAAAACGTCATTACCGTACGTGCGTTAAAAACCATTTTCGGAGTGAAAAAAATTTATGAAAACAATTCCGTTACTTGCTTGGTGGTGTTTTCTTTCATAAGTAGGTGACTTTTGATAATTAAAATTTGTTATTTTTTTATAAACAATAAAAAAGGTTAAACTTTAACATTTTTCTCGCATCATTACCGTACAGTACAATAGAACAGCGTACGACTGATTATATGCGCGTGCCCACCCAGTAAGAAGGCTTGCATTGATCGGGATTAAAAAATGTAATTCACTTCAATACCTGATTTTTCCGGTCGTCTCCTAAACCGTCGGGGAAATAGGTATGAGAAAAAATCAATATCCTCCAGTGCACCTTGAAAAATTTAACAAAACAGTGCTGAAAGGAATTTAAAAATACGAAAATCCGTAGTCAGGATCAATAAAATTGAATCACTGCCAATGAACGTCGAAAATTGCACAGAATGGTACTGGAGGGGACTGAAAAGTTCAAGTTAATTATTTATTTACTACTCAATAAAATATATACATTGAACAGGAACCATTTTTCACAATCTTTGATCAGTTGAAGATTTATGTGATTATCATTACAATCCCTAAAATTATTAATTTAAACCACCTTTTTCACTTCATTTATAGCTTATAACTTCAAAAAGTATAATATATTTATTTATATTTTTATTTATTTAAAGATACCAAAATCTTATTCATAAGATTAACGAAAATTGAAACTTTTAAACTTATATTCCAGAAAAATGGATTTAAAATATTTTTAAACATATATTTTCTGAAGGTACCAGTGGGAATTAAATCCATTTGAAATATATGCTACATTTTGGAATTCGAAACAATATCAGAAAGATTTATTCTGAAGGTATTAGAGGGAATTAAATAAATTTAAAATAAATTCTACTTTGCGGAATAAGAAACAATTCAGTATACATATTTTCTGATAGGAATGGAAGGAATTAAATAAATTTGAAACGTTTCCTACTTTACGAAATTGAAAACAATTAATTATAGATATTTTTTGAAGGTACTGTAAGGAATTAAATAAATGTAAATTTTGTCCTGTTTCTTGAACACAAAACAATTCCGAGAGTCGTTGTTGTCGCTATGGGAACTGCAGGGAATTAAATTTTTAGAAAAAGTATTGCTCTCTTGCGGATTGGAGGTCGGTGGAAAAATCAGGTTTTAAATAAGATAGAAAAATGTTCATTTTCTCGCTGTAATCGGAATTTCACAATTCTTTTCAATTCAAGCCTTCTTACTGGGCATGGATTCATTATTATTTCTTATTTTCATAACTGCCCCTTTTGGATTTAAAATAGTTACATGTGATAAGATCTATTTCCGTTATGAAAAATTTAATTCCTAATAATAATACGATTGCCAGCACTGTAGGTGCTGCAATTTGCCTACAATTTGACAATTTACCCATATAACAAAGGGAAAGAAATCCTCTAACTATCAAGTGACAGATTAACCTCAAAATCTTTCACCCATCGTCGTTTATCAGATAAGTTATTATTTTAAATTATAATTTTACATCATTATCCCTATTTTAAGAACTTTATTCTTTGTGTAATTTTATTTACGGGTTTAAAAATAAATTAAATACGCCCGCAGTATTTTATAGAATGTGAACGAGTGCAAGTGAAGACAAATTTATTTACAAACAAACGGTAAGTTACTACCATCATACAACTCTATTTTCCATATTTATTTGTTCCAATGATTAGAAAATTAACCTCAATTTGTTTTAAATAATATAAATGAAAAAATTATTCCCATCTATCATTAGCATTTTTATTATAACAGAATCCAACTTAAAAGATACAAATTAAATTTTATCTATAATTATTTACAGCATTCTTATTCAATAATTTCTTATTTACTTGTTTATGCAAATTGCAAATTCTATTTGTGTATAAAATTTCAGATTTCTTTCACTAATAATGAGATTATCTGAAAATGTAATCTCAAGGATCTGAAGTGACAACCTAACCTCAACCTGTCACTTTTTTATCCTCATTAGATAAGTTTCCCTATTTAAATAATTTAACATTTTATATCTATTATTTATTTCAGAATTTCATCAATATCAAATCAAATAATCAATGTACGTTTTTTCAGGAGGTTTTTCAGAGAAGCTTGTGGGAAAAACCGCATCCTTACCAAATACCAGGGTGTACGGGGCAAACTCTGTGCCTTCTTGGACGGCTGTATTATAAGAGAAAACAGCAAAGCGGAGTCACTCATCCCGATTATGAGGACCCTCGAAATGTCGAAGATACTCGATAAGAGTATGAT
>CAKNXH010062486.1:8534-35558 GCA_932178445.1 Andricus quercusramuli
TAACTTTGATACCGTTTGATATATTCACAAATAATGTATTCAATTTCGGACTATTTTTGACTTTGGACGGCCTCTAGCTCCTCAGCTCACCGAATGTTTTTTTCCCACGTATTGTGTGCGGGGTTCTTTCAAATCAAAAGTGTGAAATGATTTATTTTATAACCCATTATATAACTACATATAAATAAAATCCTCGTTACCACAATCAATGTTATATAGTTGTGAGGAAATGGAAGTCAAACTTGAGGAATTTAATAAAATTCGTGCCAATGCAAATGAAATTCAACTAATTAAAGAATGAATTCCTGAACCATCTCAGATCATTAAAATACTGTTTGTCGGCACATTTAATATAACTCGACGGGAACGAGATTAATAATGACGCATCATAAAATAGCATGGAAAACAGAATGGTGCTCGAGAGTCAGAGGCAAACAAAACTTGTTTTGAGATAATGGTTTCGGGGTTTAGGGTTAAAGGGAGAGTTATAAGTTTCATCAACGATCTCACAGAAACTAACCGCCGATTTTACCAAGAAAGGATCACATTAATGTTCAGAAAGGAATCTTCAAAAATTAAATTTTTGGTCTCGTCAAAACCCCATTTATTACAACAGACCTAAATAAAATAACCAATAAAATGGAAAAGGGAGCTAAAGCAATACAGTTAAACAATAAAATACGACTTTTGTCACGTTACTTAACAATGTATTGGATAAAAAGAGAAGACTAACTTAATTGTTTTGCAATCAAAATCTAAAATTAAAAAAATCTACAACCGTAAAAAAATTTCCGGCCATTAAAATTAAAAACTTTAAGCACTTGAAACTAAACAAGTTTTTAACTTGAGCTATTCAAAACTAAACAACAAATTATAACATTCAAAGTTGAAAACTTCTCAATTAATTTAAGGCATTGAATAGTGTTTTTTTTCTAAATCTTTGAATTAAACACACAGAATCAGAAAATTATTTGGTTGATTAAACCAAAAACTTGCTTGTAATCTATTGACATTTTGTTGGACTAACCAAAATTTGTTTAATTCAACCAACTCGTCATGTATATCTACAAACAAAAGTTTTAAAGGTTAAAGAAAATGTTGTTTCTCATTGCATGATTGAAGTTTAAAAAATATAACACATTCTATAAACTTCAATAATTTAATCAATTTAATAATTTAATTATAAGTTCTTTGATTTGGAACGTATTAAACAAAACTTCGAGCGAAACTTATTAGTCAAACTAGAAAGGCTTCAAATTTGCAACTCTATTTGCAATTTTAAGTTATTTAACTTTTTTGAACATAAAATTGCTGAATTAAAAATTTTGTAATTGTTTGGGAACCCAAGAAATGACCAGGAAATTTTATTTTTTAATTTCTGTGAAAAAGTTTCGATTTTTTTCTGGTTGAATAGGAAATCTCTGAATGCAAATGTGTTCAAAGTTCGAGGACACAAAATCGAGAGAAGATTTGAGAAGTCCTTCCACTTGGAAATGCTGCATTTTCGTTTAAATTAGGCGGTTATCTCTCTTTCATACAAGGACGTTAAAATCGAGGATCATGAGGATCAAAGTGAACTTTAATTAAAAACAAGCAGTGCCGTATAGTGTGTAACGAAGTCAAGTTCAAAAAAAGGAACAAGATGTCCGGGATCAGAGAGGATTGTGACCAAGGGGCGTTTAATGCGAAACGTGCAGCGTGGAACCGGAGGCATAACTCAATTTTTCGCGCATTTCCATAAAGCCTTTGTCGACATGCGAATTTGGCTGATCTAATTTCCTGCAGCATTTAATCAAGATTTCGTTATAATCCCTCTGGATTTGCGCGTTTTACAAATAATCATATTCATGTGCCGACAGAAATGGAGCATTTGAATATGAACACAATATTTATACTTCATTCGGAATTAATTCAACATGAGACAAACGAAAATTTGGTTACATTACAAAAATCGCGTTTTACTCTAGTACATAAAGAACTTAATTTAAATGTGTAAAATGTAATTCATTTTTTTTATACACAACATTGCTCTCAATAAAAACGAGATTGACTGATTTGAGATAAGTGTGTACAGACAGCTATTTGCGTACATACTTTCCCGCTGTTTCTTAATTTCAAGGTATTTGATTTCAAATTCAAAGTTATAAACAAGTGATGCTCGAAGTGCAGCTTTATTTTGTGCTCCGCTCGCCCACAACTTCAAAATCAGATATCTCACGAATGAGTAATGGGGTCGGTACTTTGTCACGCGTCATTGAATTCATGTCTGCGCGTGGTCTGCAATTTCAGATAATATAAATTACAGGTTACGAGTGGAAATTGATTTTTTTCTGTCGAACGCGTTCACACCCAAATACATTTCGGTACAATGGCAGAGTTCAACGTCACTTTCGAACAGTCAGAGCAACATTATATATATAAAATAAATAAAAAAGAATTCCAAAGAAATGTCATTTTACGATATAAAGAAGTATTATTTCAATCAGCTATTTCTGTTCCTGTTATAAGAAGTTTTAGGTATCGAAGCCGCCGCTATTTTGGGACTCATGTAATTGAAATTTCAGCACCGCGAAACAAACGTATACGGCATAATTAGTGAATTTCAAAGCAATTATAATTTTTCTTTTAAATGATCAAAACCTTAAATAACCCCATAAATATTCCTGCAAAATACTGTAACTTAAAATTCACTAAATGTACCATAAGAATTCAGATAAGGAATCAATGAGTTATTCTGTACGTGTGTGTCATGAGATCCATGAGATTAAGAAAGTGCATATAATATTTAGGACACAGAAAAAACTGGGGTTTCTATTAGAACCAATTTTTGGTTCCAAAGGAGCTGCAACAAAAAGGAACCTCTCTTGCTGAAAAGGAACCCAAAATGATAAATGGTTTCTAAATGAACCCAAATGTGTGTTCAAATGGTTCTAATAGAGCCTTTTTCTCACTTCTGTCTTGACTCACTTCAAAGATTGCACAAGTTAATGATGCACATTTTGCTTTATAATTTGAATTGAATAAAATTAAACTGGAAAAAATTGAATGAAGAAACTAAAATCATAGAAATTATCATTCTTGAAAGGAAGATATCGCACATGAAATGTGACAGTTTTTAAGGTTATGTTGCAAATCCGAAGTATTCTACTGCGCATGCACAGGAAGCGCGGGACTATTCAAAATGATATAATAAACACTTGCAATATTAGGTTAATATAACATATTTTCAAGAAGCTAGGTATTTCTATAATTCAATTTAGTTTGTTTTGAATAAGAATAAGAAACTTTTGTTAACATTTATCTGTGTGACTAATCATAGTATTTATTGATTTCAAAAAGGGCCGCGCTCCTCGGCACATGCGCAGTTGAAAACGTCGGCAATCGCCTATGGCCATCTATCGAATTTAAACAAACTAAAAAGGAACCCTCAATAAGAGTTCCTTTTGAGCCTAAGTTCTAAATGATCCCAAGTTTCAATTGAAGAAGACATTTCAATACGAATTTCTTCAGTTTATTCATTCTTGAAGTTGGATTTTGGCGTATTATTATTATTATACCATTAACCCATTTCCCTTTCGGGGTAGGCGTGACTTGCTCGGTTGGAAAGTAGTGGGATAGGTATATAGGTGTAAAGTAGGTCGTTATATGGTATAAGGTAGATAGGTATATAGGTATATGTGTTATGGTATAGATATTTTAGATTGATCTGGAATTTTCGTGTTATTTATTCAAATAACACGTTCACTCCGCAACACTGCTCCGACCCAGGTTGCTGATCAATCTCTCTAGCGATCACCCCAAGTGAGGAGCCTCACAAAATTGTTATGTATGGTTCCCCACTTGGGCCCATTATTATCCAAGGTCTTTGTTTCAGGCATCATTCACTCTATTGTCACTCTGCTTATAAACTATTTGTCGCCACACATTTCTGTCCTGGCATACTACTCTAGCTTCATTTACGTCCAGGCATTTCTTCATGCAAGCTCTTCTGTTCCTATGACTTCTTATGTCTCTTCGGATCAATGTCTCATTTACAGATTCTAACCATTCTTTCGGCGGTCTACCTCTGGGCATTCTGCCATTTACTTTACCTTTATATACTTGCTTCGTCAGTCGTTCATCTTTCATTCTTTCAAGATGTCCGAACCACCTTAGCTGATTTCTTTCCCATATGTCAACTAGTGTCTCCCCTGTACCACATTCTTCGAGGATTGTCTCGTTTCGGACTTTGTCCATCCGTGTTTTTCCGCATATTATGCGCAGAGGTTTCATGCCGATCGCGTTGATTTTACTCCTGTCCTTTTCTTGGCAGGTCCATGCCTCGCTACCGTATAGTACAGTTGGTACGAATATGGAATTATGTATGGCCATTTTAGCTTTTTTTGATATGTTTTTATTCGTGAGGATGGATCCTGCTCTACCGATAACCTGCTTACCCTTATTCATGCGCCTATCTAATTCCCCATCTATTTTTCCGTCGCTAGTGAATAGACTACCTAGATATACGTACTTGTCAACTTGTTCTAATCTCACATCATTTAGGACAATGTTGCATATTGTTTTCTCACTTTTTCCCTCAAAAACCATGACTTTCGTTTTATTCACGTTAATTTTGAGGTCCATGTTCTTCATGCTTGTGTTAAGTTTATTCAACATTCTTTGCAAGTCTTCGACTGATTCTGCCATAACAATCTTGTCATCTGCGAAAGCCAACCCACGTACTTTGACGGTTTCGAGATCTATACCTTTTTCGTTGAAGAGGGCAGTTCTTAGACACTTATCCATGAATATGATAAATAGCCACGAGGACATAACGCATCCTTGTTTCACGCCTTGCATAATATCGAACCAGTCACTCAGTTTCCCATTTACCCTTACACTTGCTTTACTACCCGTATATATTGTTTTTATTGCTTGTAGGAGCCCTCCATTCACTCCATACTCTTTCATACTAAATATAGGGTAAGGAGGGGCAGCATCGACCAGTTAACAGTCAATGACTTTTTTAAAGTTAATAAGATGTAGAATTGATCCACTTTTTTTTTAATTTCGAGTCCTACATTATTGTATATCATATTTCTATAAGTATTAATTACATTAATGAAACAATGATTTAATAATTCAATTATTTCCAACAACCTGTATTTCGTTGCCTTTGCCCCACACCCGGGGGCAAAGGCAACCGCAGCTTTTTAGGAAAATCAAAACATCTGAAAATGGCAAAACATGATGGTTCGCTTCTGTGGTATTTTATATGGGTGATTCTCCACATACAGGGCACTTTTCTGTCTCGGATCTCTAGTAACTAAACTAAATAGTGTTTCTTTATAAAACTTGCCTAACTTCTTCATTTTAGGATGATACAAGACCTCCGTAAAGAAAAATCAAGTCACATCATCGTATGTCTTAGCAAAATGCTCCCAAATACTCAAAAAATGCCTTTTTGGGTTGTCTCTACGTACATGGCGCCAAGTTTAGAGACGTGTATTTAATACATAGTGAATTATCTTTGAAATTATAATTGATAGTTCGAAAGTTTGACTCAAAAGCTATCAAATTCATAACAAAATTTTAATTTATTTCATATATTAGAAGAGAAAATTTAATTATACACATGTCTCCCTAAATGTTTCCGATGGTTACGGTAAACGAATCTCCCATACCTTTCATCAACTTTTGATCATTTTTAAAGTCTTATCTTCTCACAATATCTCGAACAAACGTCACACTAATCATTCGTCAAAACTTCATAACAAAAAAGTAAGAACTTTTTTTGCAAAGTGAAAGAATGTAACCTAAAATGTAGCGTATTTTTATTAGTATTGGATACCATACCTGATAAGAACTTTCATATTTCGTAATAAATATCAATGAAAAGATGACAATTCCGTGTAGCAAATAATAAAGGAGTTTTTGTCAGAAGGATTTATTAATTAATTTTGTTTTCAAAGCGTAAAAAGTAATTTTGTATGGTTTTCGGTTACCGTAACATCGGATACCATAACCTGATTTTCGCTGTCAGGGACGAAATGGAGCTAATCGAACCCCTCTTCCAAATAATTTTATTAAAAATTAACGTCAATCGAGAATTAGTTAATAAATGTAAGAGAAATGTAAGAAAAATCTAATTTGAAAAAAAAATTTCAAATTTGAAAAAAATATATAATTTTGGAAAAACTTTGAATTTTTTAAAGAAAACTATTCTTCCCTGCCATGTTACGTTTAATGTGTGAATATTTTACAGTATTGTTTTACTTTACATACCATCAGAGAAAATCACCCGCAAAATCAAAAATTGAAAACGTTTTTATGTGCTACAGGTCCTTCAAGTGAGAATTAAGCGTGAATAATTTATAGGGCCCCTTTCTTAAAGGCCAATGAACCTAACCATTATGAAAAAAAAAAAATGTTTGAAACATTTTTCCAAAAAAAGTTGCCCTTGCCAAAAGTTCCCTGTCTGTGGAGAATCACCCATATACTGGAAAAATTACCTTAAAACATTTCCAGCAAGAAGAATAAGTTATTTTTAATAAAAATAGTGATAGCTGCAATATAACATATAACCTCTTACGCGTTGACATTGCACTAGAGACGGAATACGCGCAAAGGTTTCTACCATACCGATACAAAACACCCGCTCTACCGACCGGATTTAAAATAATAATATTCAATAGTTTCTTGCATGTAACCCAGAAGATAAGTGGCTGTCCTACATTACCGATCACTCATCAACAAAACTTATGACACGTCCATAACCTAAGCACGTGTTAGCTATTATTTTGGTTATGCTTGCCCCACTGGTGAGGCCTCATGTATTTACGATATTTAAAATATTGGGGACTTGAATTAGGTTCAACTATTATAATGAAATAATGTGATATTGTGTAATCTCTCGAAATATAAAATTTTCATACTGTAAGTATTGCCATTAATGTTGAAAACTTTATATTTCTGCTAGCGAATCTTCCATTCTTTCGTTGTCAAAACTGTTTCCTGCATCATTTTTCTTTTACATCGTCAATTTTCAAGATTTTAGTACGTAACACTATCTCTATGATATAATAGATTTATTTAATGCAAAGTAATATTAAAATTGTTAAATAATAGCGATGTTATAAGCAAAGTTACCTTTGCCCCACCGGTTGCTGCTGCCCCTCCTTACCCTATGATAATATATAAAAATATAGGATGCATACTAAAATAGTAATTCACAAAATTTAATTTCGTTTAAATGAATGTCGTTAGAGGTTCTGAAATTTTAACAGAAAGTATTGGATTCAGAATAAGCACTCAAAAGCATTTCTTTTCTTATAATTCCAAGAGGGCTTTTTTGTTTGAAGTGACTTATGACACAACAGCTTTCTCTCCAAAAATACACTCTTAAATTGAAGTTATATCTCGACTTCGTCGTATCTCCACGTAGACGTGCAAGAAATGAGCGTACACTGCTCTCAGAACTTAACTGGGGAGAATCCCTCGCACTTTGTGTTCACTCCAGTACCATGAAAGCAAGTAAAGTCGTTTTGTCACAATAGTGATAAAAGCGAGCAACCCGCACCCCCTTGGTGTGCTATGTGCGCGAACGCCCCCGCAATTACGCTGTTTATGTAAGGGCGTGGTTTGCCCGGGACTAATTCAAGGCTGAGTGTGCCCGTTAGGCATAAATAAAGAGGGCTTACGTACTATATTGCCTTTGAAGATTGGCAGATCTCCTTTAATAAGGGTGGTGGTACCAATAATTTATCGGTTTTACATCGGTTAAATTTCATTTTCTACAGATTTCCAACTTAATTCCACTATCTTTTCGACAAATAGACCCCAGTTCCGAGATGTATAGCCTCCTTTCATGCCGTATTGATATACATATAGAGAAGGAGAACCCAGGCGGGAATAATATTATATATAGTTTATATATAGTATGAAGTATTATAAATAATATTCAATGGTTTTATATAAAAAATGTATAAAACAAACGAATAATATATATAATACTTCACACTATATATAAACTATATATAATATTTCCGCCTGGGAATAAGCTTCCGAAAAGCGCATACCTCCGAATAATTTGAAACTCCGTATATCCATGTATTTTAACGCGCTGATTACGAAAATGATAGTGAAAATACCCGCAAATTTGAATTTTAAGGTCAAACCCTAAAACCTATAAGCATGTCATGTTTTATCTGTTTATTTCAATTAATAATAAAAATTAACAAAAAAAGCTTTAAATAAAGGTTGTAGATTATGTTATAGTGTACATTTCGTTACTAGTGTGGACTGACGGCCTTTTTGAAACGAGTTACAAAAACATGGCACGAGTTTAAAAAAAAGCCGCCAGTTCACAGGAGTCACGAACGATACTTTTCAGAACAAAATCATAAATTGGCATGATTTAATTGTTTCCATGGAAAAATGCAAAATCAAGTTTTGAGTCGGTGAAGGTACGCACGAGCTCTACTGAATTTTTGTTCTAAAGAGCGTGAATGAGGCAACAAAGAATAATGTGTGAGGCGATAGGAGCACACTACCTCTTCGTTAGAGACATCGACTCACCAAACCGCTATGAATTTCTCTTTCTATCTTGGTCAACCACGGTTTTTCTCTAGCTTTACGAAAACATGGATACACGCACAAATCGAGCTCTTTTATGTACTTTAGGTCACGCCGTGCTTACTGAACCCTATTTTGTAACTCATCCAACGCACCGCCAGATACCGCTCAAAACGCGTACTTTTGCGTTTGTCTATGGAAGAATGAAAACATGCCATTTTCATGATTGCGTTCTGAAAAATACATTTTTACTCTACGACTGATAGTTTTCGAAAAAATGGACGCTAAATATTAAAAATCACAGAAATATCGCAATGTGTATTGGTGAGACGTTGGAAAGGGGTAGGGATTTGACCAAAATCATTTCTGTGACCAGTTACAGGGGCGCTTTCCCTTCCCCACAAGACGTTGAAAAGGGGTAAGAGCTCGACCAATATTACTTCTGTGACCAATCAGAGAAGGGCGGAACACTTAAGCCTGTTGCACTTACTAAATTTCAATAGCGATTATCTCAGAAATTAGCAATCTGGGAGGAAAAATGTGCAGAATCAAGTACGGCTGCGAAGCACTATGGACGTATTCACTACGGGTGTCTTTATTTGTGCTCATTTTATGAGCATTTTGCTTCCTCATAAGTATCAAATAAATTTGCTTCCACATAGAGGTCATAGAGGGAGGTTTTCCATAACAGAAGAAAAAACTGGACACTTTCAATATTTTTCAAGCTTATGTTTCTGTCTTTCCGAAAATTTTATTATAAGAAAATTAGAGGGCCCACCAAAATGTCAATACATGTGTTCTGTTACAATGAACAATATTTAACCTACGGTAGTTTTATATTTCAAATTGAAACCTCATAGAAACAATGTAACTTTTCTTAAAACTTACTGAGTAGCTATTGATTAATCAATAATGGTCTTCAAAATTTCGTCAAAAGATCAATCCACGCGTCTCGAAGACGCAAAAAATTACATCAAGTGCAGTACTGTTATATTCCCAATATAAAAAAAATCCTTTTATATACAAGGAAACTAATTTTGTTGAAAATTTTAAAAACGATATTGATAGGTTATGGTAGATCATGAAAAGTTCTTCATGTTGGCAATCGATGAGTCTCGAGGACGCGAACAAATATATTACATACTTTATAGTTGTATTCCCAATATTAAACAAGTCTTCCTTATATCAAAAAGATAAACAACATATTTTTTCAATTTATAAATCCGTATTGCTAGATAATAAGAGGTTATAGAAGGTTCGTCAATAAGTCATTCGACGTGTCTCGAAGACGCAAATAAACATGTCAGATACATTACTACCGTACTCATAATATGAACAAAGTTTCCCCCATATAAACAGAATACACACTTTTTTTAAACTTCATAAATTTGTAATGGTCGTTCATAAAAGGTTCAACAATAGGTCGATCGATGAGTCTCAGTGACGCAAACAAATAAAATAGATTTCGCTTTGTTGTATTTTGAATATCAAAACAGTTTTTCTTATATAAACAAGGTAAAAATTTTCTTTTTAAATCTCTAAAGGCAAGAAAACACTACTTCTAAATGGTCGATCTAGCTCAAAATCCTATTAGACCCAGATATCAATCGGAGCTACACTTAATATAAATTTCGTGATCCTACCTCTTTTACGTTTCGAAATACGGTGAACAGAAAAAAGTTACACACACATACGGACATTTTTTTTTAATGTTATTTTCGAGCTCCTGGGGCCGAATTACATCGAAATATGTCAAAAAAGTATATTTGAAAATTTAGGTCATTACAAACCTCCCTATATGACTATGAGGAAGCAAAATGTATATTTTGATTGCATCTACAACTTTTGTTAATAAACTTTTCCGGCATTTTTTGTATTTACCGAGATAAATTTGAAAAACCATGACTTTTACGGGTTTTCCATGGTTTTCATCATAAAAATCAAATTGGCGGGTATTTTTACTACGTATCATATTCGTTATCAGCGCATCAAAATACATATGTATTACGTATACAGAGTTTCAAATTAATCGGGGGTATGGGCTTTTCGAAAGTACATCCATTTGTCAAATGCAAGGTCAAATGTGAAGCCTCACTCATTGAAAATAAGCTTTAATTGAAAAATATCCAAATTAAAATTAAAATTGTTAAAAATTGTATAATTTAAAATTGAAAGAATCTGAAATTCTAAATTTTTAAATAAAACCTTCACCCCGTGACACTCAGGCTATAAAGTCTATTGTGCCACAAGGAAAGCTTTATTTTATGAATAATTTTAAATTCAAAACGTTCCACCAAATCGAAAACTTTTAAATTTAGAGAATATGACGTTCAAAATTCAATATTTTTATATTAAAACGTTAAAAACTGAATAACCTCAGTTCAGGGCAATTGAAAAAAATGTTAATTTTATCAAAAACAAAACAAATAGAACAAGGAAATGAAAGTAAATATATTTTTTAGAACACCTGCATGAAAAGAGCTATTTTGCATGGCTATATGAGATTTCAGAGTAATGAAAATGTAGTGGGACGATGGTCGTGGGGGTTAAGCGTTAAGGCATAGGCTTTGGACCCACTCCGTCGGCCAGCGGGTTCGATTCCCGCCTCGCGCTATGGAAGAGCCTCGGTGGCACATGCGGTGAACACTTGCCTAGCAAGGGAGTTGTTCATCTCCGGAGAGTCGTGGGACCGGTACCTATAGAGAAAAAGGTTCTCTAAGTAGTCTAAGTACTTAAGGCTGTTGCTCTTGGTGGTTCGGAACCCACCCTAAACTGTAGGTCCCCCTCCACCACCAATTAAGTGTCTGGCGGTGTGTAAAGGAATAGGGAAGAGCTACAAGAAAAATGTAAACCCTTAGGGGTTAGGCCTTAGGGGACACATTAGAAGCTTCCATTTCACAGTAATGAAAATGTTACGCCTATGTTAAACTTTGAAGACATAAAATTACGATAGAAAAAACCTCTTGAATAAACGCATATGTATGTTATATTGTGCAGAAAATGTATGGAAAAGGCCTTTCGGTCAAATTCGGTTTTCTCATGCTTCAGAATTCAGGTGATGCTTATCATTAAATGCTGCTTGTATAACTTCAAATCAAAACGTTTAAAATCAAATTTACAATCCTGACTTAAATAAGAATGGGTATTTCAAACCGAATAATTTTAGCTCAAATTTGAAAATATTGTAAACTGGTCTCAAATCTTAAACATTGGAATTTCTTAAACTTATACATTCTAAATTGGAACATTAGGAATGTACAAAAAATGAAATCATAAATATTGCAAATTTATGCCCAGTGACATTCAAGCTGTTCAGATAGGATTTTGTCAATTACAGGGTTTAGAACAAATTATTGTATTATCTATTTATCTGAGAGTTAAAGTGAATATATTTAAAAATATGAAAAGAATGAAGATAGAATCAAGGCAGTAAATGGAGTGTCGCATCTGCGGGAAAGGTATAATCTACTTTAATAGATTTGTAAATCGATTAATATTTACGTAATACTGACATTTCTAGCACTAACATGTGCATGTTCCTCCATAGCAAAACTATGCAAGTTTCCTACCACACACTTTCATTCCAAACACCACGCCCCGTTCACTCTGGCGCCTGGGAATAAACCTTAATAGCCCCATAATTTACGTAAAGAACGATTAATGGTAATTACGAGTTATGTTATTAATTCCCCAACCTCTCATGGATAGCAAGACCCTTCTCGAGGAATCTTGCTTGGTAGTCATGGTGACCTTTTTGTTTGCAGATACTGAAATTCTCGTGTTTAAAAAATTAAGCCGTTCTCCGAAAAAAAAGACAAGGGTAAAAAATGCGTTTTTGAAAATAAAGCAGAAAAAATTAAAAATTTAAAGCAAGTATAATTTAATAGGAATTGAAATATTAAAGCAATAAAAATGTAAATTGAACTATTTAAGAATATTGAAACTTGAATGTGATCACAGAAAACCCCCGAGTTTGTTTTTATGCTAACTTCAGACAGTTCCGTACTACTACTACTACAACTCGTCCTGAATTGCGGGACGACGAGATACTTCTGTAAAATAAAGGTAACTTAAATTTGTATTACCTTTGCCCTATCTAACTTTTACCTTCTCTTTTAATAAAAATGTTCCCTATTTCCCCTATTTTTTCTATAATAAAGTTTGTGACTTTTGATACCTTTTTTTACCGACAATAAATTACGTTGATTACTATAAAGACCTCTTCCTGAGTTGCACCACCTTAATTTTCTAACCCACTTCCCAGAAAAACTGGATGAAATGATTATCCGTTTCTAGTGTCGCAATATAAATATTTCTTCCTAGATGACCTAGATCCTAGATGGAACGTTCTAAGGCCACTACATTGTTATCAAGAAGCATTTGTAATAGTAAACCTTTCTTCTCTTGGGGAGCATATCTCTTTTAGTGCTGCAATCTTAGCCTTGTGTAAGTCCACGTGTAAGATTTTACATGCAGTTATCACGCAATAAAATCAGTAATTACTTGAATGTTCGCTGGTGGTTGTTATTTTCTCCGTGGGCAGTTTATTTTTAACAATCCCAGGTACACTGTACATTTCTCTCAGCGGTTAGCAGCACTGACTTTTATTTCCTTTGTTTCACCTTTTCTCGAATCCCCAGATAAAAATGCTGTACGGTGAATAAGGTCTAACGATAACTGAGAGTGGTTCATGAGATCGGCCAACGTGACCCGCGTTGCAGGGGTTAATGTTAACGAGGGTCCGTTATTGGGAAAGCTATAACGGGTCCAGAATATCGGACTGAACACTGACCAGTTAATTTGGGACGAGCTTCCACATCTCGTGCGTATGAAAAAAAGAAACCGGAGCGAACGACTGGGGTGGACGGATAGGCGCTTAATTTGAAACGAGTTAAACACACTGGCATTAGTGGATGAATAAAGGGCGTCGACCTAAGAAAGACGTCAAGAGAGAAGAGACTCTACTAGGTCTGATCCCCTGCTCCTGGCCAACGACCCTACGACCATATCGAAGCAAGTGGCGTCCTTTGATTTCAACTCGAGATACCCGCTAGACTAGAGCCTTGGCTTGACTACTTGCACATCGAATAATGCGAAATCGGCTCGGATCCGGGGCACTTTAATTTCCTGCTTCGTTCTTCCGCTATTTCCGCTCTGAAGATCGCAAAATTAAGAAGGTCGCTCGTGCAGAAGTAAGCCGTCCAATACGCTCATCATCGAGATAAATCCCTGAGTGGGTTGCTTGTATATTTTTTATTAATCACCTCAGACCGAGAAAAACAGCTTTTTCAACATCTCCAATAAAATTACGACTTTCATATGCCTGTAGAGTGGACGCAAAACAGTTGATTTCAGAGCAATAGAGTATTTCCACTTGTAATGTAATTTCAAAATGTCTGAATGGCTTGGTGTAAACATTGCATAGTGTACATTGCATAGCGTGTATTATTTATTTATTTATTTATTCAGCATAAGTCCCTAGGGCTGAATAGCCCTCTAGGAACAGGAAACAAATGTACTATTACTAATAAAACAGTCGCTGGTCGAATAATAATAATAATAATAATAATAATAATAATAATGAGTGGTAGCGGGAATGCACCACCGTAATTCGGCGAGTGAAAGGGTAGTTCTACCACGACATAGAGGGGGCAGAGGCATTGTAGATGTCAGAAAACTGTGTGAGTCACAAGTTACACAGTTGCGAGACTATTTTAACAGCAAGCGAGATGTTACGCTTTACAACACCATCTGTAAAGCGGATCTTGACTACACGCCCTTGAATTTGTCCTCAGAGGAGGCCTTGAATATCAGGGCACAAACCATAGAGGAATTAGAAACGCAATGGAGACAGAAAGCCATCCACAGCGAACACCCCAAAACGCTAGATCAATATGAAGTGGATAGTGAGGCATCCAATATTTGGCTGAGAAAGGGACTCCTGTATCCAGAAACGGAAGGATTCGTCATTGCGATTCAGGATAGAGTTGTTAGCACCAGGAATTATCGCAAACACGTGTTACATCAAGACGTGGTTGACCGGTGCCGATTATGTGGAGATACCAACGAATCCATCGAGCACATTATTGATGGTTCTCGCGTAATGGCTCAAAGAGAATATACGCACAGACATAATGATGTGGCGGGCATTGTACATCAACAACTTGCCTTAAACCTAGGACTCTTAACAGAATGGATGCCTTTCTATAGATACATTCCAATGTCAGTTTTAGAAAATGAAGATTACATCTTATATTGGGATGTAACTATCCAGACGGATCATTACATCCGAGCCAATCGACCTGACATCGTGATGCGAGAGAAAAAAGGTGGAAGAGTCTACATCATCGACATTGCTTGTCCGCTCAACCGAAATTTGCAGGCAACCTATACAACCAAGATTCATAAGTATAGCGAGCTAAGGCATGAAGTTAAGGCAATATGGAGGAATGTGAAACATGCATCTATTCATCCTATTGTGATTTCGGCCACAGGCAATGTGCACGCAAGATGCACTGAACATCTTGAACATTTAGGAGTCAGTAGGGTACTGGCGGCAGCTCAAAATGCGGTTTTATTAAACACCTGCCGCATTGTAAGAAACTTCCTAGACCATCAGGAAGCAAGTGACTAAGAACCTATGGCGTGATACATGGTAGCTCTAAGAAAGCATCCAGAGGCGACTGGTGTCACCTTCAACACTCACGGCCGCTGTGTAAGGATAACAGCGGGAAAGCCAAACTGCAAACTACATCATGCTTCTAATTTTGTACCTACAACATCATCCTAAATGATTTCAAACAACGTATTGAAATAACTTTTAACATCCTGATCTCATCAGTCACTTGACTTAGTCCGTGGCTATGACAAAAACCGGGTTCATCCGAGAAAAAGTATGAAAAAAAAAAAAATAATGAGTGGTAGCTCTAAAAAAGTATCCAGAGGTGAAACCTTCATCTCCAACTGTCTTGTCTGCCGCGTAAGGTCATCCGCGGCTAGAGACCTGACTCCAGGGAACAGTGTTGCCCGATGTTATCACGCGTAAATTTCCCGCTCTTGCTTACCTTCTAGGACAGAAGGAGCAGAAGCGGATGACGTACACGTTCCAGTAGCTTTGGGATTGGTTTCTTTAAGGAATCATGATCGAAGCTTCCGGAGCCTAAAAATTCTCAAAAATGAGTGCGAGATTGAATGTGTTAGCATAACTGTGTAAGATTTAAGAGGATCAATATTGAATTGAAATGCAGAGTTACAACAAAGTATTAGATATCTTGTCGCAAACCTATAAACCGAGAGATATAATTGAGTTTTATTAATTCGAATATGAGTGTAGGTGTTACATGTGTTTAAGCTATTTAGGCGCTGACTTACTTACTTACTTAGTAGATAAAAGAGTTACCAATGAGTGATTTCTAGAGTGGGATTGTCAATATCAATCAGATACATGAAAAAAGCTTTTTTGAAGTGGAAATAGGAAGGCGCTTCCCGAATTGATACAGGCAGTTTGTTCCACAGTCGAGCACCCCTAACTGTGAAAGACCTTTGTAATTTACACGTTCGATGCTTGGGAACTATCATTACCTTTTTTTTTTCTCGAAGTTTGGTATGGGCAGGCAGATTTTTGTCAAAAAATTCAAATAAATTAAAGAGATATTGCGGAGTTTCAGTGTGAAAGAGATTGTATAATAAATTACCCATGACGTACTGTCTTCTCTTAGCTACATTCAGAAGCCCTGCTCGCTATCGATAGGTTGTTAAGTGTACATGTTTAGGTAAATCATAGATAAAACGAATACAGGCATTAAGTGCTCTTTCAAGTTTAGAATTAAGTTCCTCTGTTATGTCATCATATACTATGCAGCCAAAATCAAAGTGTGGCAGAATCAAGCTCTTAATCAAAAGTATACGAATAGAAACCGGCAAGGATTCTTTGTTTCTTCTAAGTTGGTGCAGAATTCTGAATGTTTTCCTCGAGATGTCGATTACCTGCTCTTTCCAGGATAGGGTTCTGTTCAGTGTGTATCCAAGATCTCTTACAACCTCAACGAAATCTATAATCCCCCCACTGATGTGTAGCGGCGAGAGAGTCATTATCACTTCAGAAGATGGGAAAGAAGATGGCCCAATCACAATTGCCTTAGTTTTAGCAGGATTGAGTGAAAGCTGATTAGTACTTGCCCAATGCACCACCCTATCGATATCCTCCTGTACGAGAGTAAGGAGATCTCTTAATGAGGCAACAGGACCCGAAAGATAAAGTTTGAAGTCATCGGCATACTTGTGGTACTTACAATGTTTTAATTCTCTACCCAGATCCGAAGTATACATGTTAAAAAGAAGAGGTGCAAGTATAGAGCCCTGAGGAACTCCACATCCTACCTCCATCCAGTCAGACTGCTCGCCTCTACTATTTTTTACTCGTTGAAACCGGCTATTCAATTACGATTGAAACCACCTAATTGCCATTTCTGAGAGTCTGAAGGACTTCAACTTAAGCAGGAGGAGTTTGTGGTTCACAGAGTCAAATGCCTTGGAAAAGTCGAACAACACAACAATCGTGATCTCTTTATTGTCTAATGCCATTTTATAATCATTGATAACTTTAAGAGTTGCTGTTTGTGTACTGTGTTTTGTCCGAAAGCCGGATTGCATTGGATCAATCAAGTTTTGAGAATCTAGGTAATTAGATAATTGACTGTGAACTATTTTTTCGAATGGTTTAGATAATGCGCATAGGATGGAAATAGGGCGAAAATCCTTCGTGCCTGTAGGCGAACTGATTTTTGGAATTGGGCGAATGATGGCCCTTTTCCAAATATCTGGGAATATACCAACTTGTAAAGATGCATTGTATATATATAATAGAACCGGAAAAATTATCGGGAGGGCGAGTTTAACCATTTTAATTGATATACCATCAGAGCCTATGGCGTTTGATTTGATTTCCATAATTTTATCTAGCAACACATCTGGGGTAATATCTAAGAAAAAGAAATTGTTGTCATTAAAAGTGGATGGGGACAGGCTCAGAATAGGCTGCGCTAAAGAACTAGAGGTAGGAGTAACTGTAAATGTGTTTAATAAATCATTTGGAGGAAAGTTACTATCAGGGCATTCAAATTTAGGAGGTATGATATATAATCGTCTCAGTAGATGCCAAATGTTTTCATTTTTGTCTTTATTCTTAATTGCATTGTAGTTATATCTATTAAACGAATCACGAATTTTAGTTTGAACCAAGTTTCTGATTTTGCGAAATTCAGCTTGTATAATGCTGTTTTTAGTTCGTTTGGCCAGTATTATCTTGGTTAAAGAATTGTGTTTATCAGAAAATTAAAAATGTCTAGTGAATATTTCTTGAGTTTATCTGGTGAAGCGAAGGTCTGTTATTGTGATAAACTAAGTGCAATTGACAATTTAGATCCCTACGCTCTGAAAAGTAAGGAATTTTCGATAAGCGTTATTGTACAGATAGTGAGTTAGAGAGATCTCGTATCACATTTTACGGTAATTCATATATACTAAATGTGTTAACAATTGGTAGGTATTCACAATTTTAATTGGGCAAGCAGAAGCCCATCTATCAATTAGGTTAGTATTAAAAGTATTAAAAGTTTCATTTTTCATTAACTGCATGGTTTCTTATACTAAAACATATTAAAGTATATTTTGTTTAATAATGTGTCACTAAATTTTGTATTTATTCAAAAATAACATTTACTTGAAAAGTAGTATAGAATTTTGAACATATTGCCAGATGATCTAAATTTTAGGTTAGGAAATGTTCATTCCAAAAGAAAACTCTACTTGTCTTTTTCAAATATATATATATTAGAAAATATTTGCAATATTAAAAATATATTAACTGTAACCGGTTAAGCATTTACAAAGAATGAAAGAAAAAAATTAGAAGCGTATATTTTCTTTGATCTAAATGGATCTATCTCAAGTGCACATTGTACGTGTGTAACTTCAGCTTTATAGATCCATTTTGATCTAAAACAATCTACGCTTTTAATTTTTTTTTTTCATTCATTCTTTGAGAATGTTTAACCTGCAACAGTGCATATATTTTTAATTTTGCAAACATTTTCTACATTTATTATAAAGTCAAAATTTTTGTATTGAAATGAACATTCCTAACCTAAAATTTAAATCATATGGCAATACCCTCAAAATTGTATACCACTTTTCAATTACGTGTTATTACTAAATAAATACAACATTTAATCACACATTACTAAACAAAATGTACTTTGATATAAATGCTTTGATATAAGAATCCATGCAGTTAATGAAAAATGAACGTGCAAATACTAACCTCACCACGCACTAGAAATTTGTCATCTACCTTCTTGCACTCAACTTTTTAAACGAATCCGCCTTCGTGAAACTTAAAAGAATCTAAGGTTTCAATTTTTAAAACGTTTAGTAACAATTAGTTTCAATAAAATATAAGAGATCACTCTCATTCACTATCGGTAGATCACCAATGCTTCTGGAAAATTCCTCACTTTTCAGAACATAGGGATCTAAATTGTCAATAGCACTTAGTCTTAGTTTATGACAATAACGGAACTTCACTTCATCAGATAAACTCAAAAAATATGCGAGAGGAAATTGAATGACGTCAGAGGATAAGAGTGACTTTGAACTACGACAACCTAACCTCAAAATTTATAAATTATCTTGAGATCCACATTTACAGATATAATAAAGTGATCACTCTTCTCCCTCCCTGGGCGAGCAACATACCATTCTTTACTACATATTAATGTTTTATTTTATACATTTCAAACTAAAGTTTCACCCCGCAAAATGCTCTCGAAATAGTGGAAGTAAAAGAATAAAAAGAGAATAAAATAAATTAAATCAAGTGTTTAGGTTTACAAGTAAGGGAAAAAGAAGCAATCCTTTTACCTATATCAGGGGTCACCAGTGGTTCAACAGTTAAAAATTAGAGGGGAAATAGGAGATTTTTTCGTCGAAAAAAGGGGATTTGAAAAAAAGTAGGGGATTTTTTTCTTTAAAAAAATACCAGCGTAACGAAAAAAAAGTAAAATGAAACACTAATCACACACCACAAATTTTATTAGGAAATAAAATTACAATTTATTTCTAAATTAAATGTTATACGAACGAAAATATGTTAATTAAGTGTGAGATACTGTTTTTTTTATTTCGCGACACTGTTGATTAAATCATGTTAATTTTTCTTTTCTCTATTTTTTTTGGCGCAAATCGCCGACAATTTGTTTTTGTTTTTTCTTTGGATCGTTGTTTTTTTTCTTTGGGTGTAGTTTCTCTATTCTAAAAATTATTTTCTACATGTGCAAATTTCGCCGCCAATCATAATTGGGTTTTATAAGACTAACCCATCATGGTGCATTTATACCTCTGTACGTCCGACCGCCGTGGTGCAGGCAGAAAGTTCATCAGGTTCATCAGAGTAATGGAGATAAAGAGCGCAAAATTGTACAAAAAGTACTCTGTATCTCTTTTACTCTTATGGACTTTCTACCTGCACCAGTTGGACGGACAGAGGTACAAATGCACCATCATCATAGTACCAAAAGTCCCCTAGAAAATATCAATTATTACAGATCGCTAGCTGCGCAATAGTCCAGGCATCTGGTAGTTTTGTTCCCAAAAAATTCCCACATGGAATGTTTTTAATGAGAAAGTTTCGTTGAGGGATCCCTTTTAACATATCCAAAATGCTAGAACAGATCAGTTGCCAAAAAACCGGGTTTTTTTTTCGGAAACAGTTCCAAAATTTACTTTTGCGTGGACGGATAATTCCCATAGCATTTTAGAGCAAAATGTCCAACAGAAAAAAGAAAGAGGACAAAATTATGAGAAAATTTTGTTTGAAAAATAATCCTCTATCTTCCATAGGTTTTGAGTTAGGATATATCTTTTATATTCTTGCATCAACTTTGAATTATGAAATATTATGCATTACCATAGCTTCCTTACTCTTCAATAAAATGTATTAATATTATAGGTCAATAGATTCGACTCGAATCAACACATCTTTTCTGTTCTTGCATCAACTTTGAATTATGTTGATGGAAAAAGTTTGACTATAAAAAGCCGATTTTCCAAATATATAAATTACCATAACGTTCCTACTCTTTGATAAAATGTATTAATATTATAGGTCAATCGATTCGTCTCGAATCAAGGAATCTTTCATATTCTTGCATTAACTTTGAATTATGTTAAAGAAAAAAGTTTTAATATAAAAAATCGTATTTTCAAATATTATGCATTACCATAGCTTCCTTACTTTTCAATAAAATGCATTAAAATTAAAGTTCAATCGATTCGTCTCGAACCAAGGAATCTTTTATATTCTTGTATCAACTTTGAATTATGCTAACGAAAAAAGTTTGACTATAAAAAACCGAGTTTCAAAATATTATTGAGTGCTAAAAAAAATGCCATAAATATTTTTAGAAATTCTTTAATCAGTTTTAAGATATTCGTGAGGAAAATAAGCCCTCCAAATTTCATAAATTCATCTAAGCTAAAAAGTCGAATGTTTTAGAAAACCGTTGACTTAGTCTTAGAAACCCAAAAAGATTAATTTCTATTTGAACCAAATCTGGTATTAATCAATTTCAAATGTCAAGCCATAATGAGTTATCAATGTTAAATATTAAAAGTAGAATAATTTGAATTTTAACAACTTCGAAAGATTTAAAATACAATAGTTTCGATTCCTAGTTACTCGCGTGACCGTCAGGTGTCAGCAAGGCGTTCTTTTCTCGTAAGTGCACTATTATTTCCTCTAAAATTTCTCACTTGACGGTTGTGTCTCAAAAATGGACGTTATATGCAAAATTATCCCATCAATCAGTGAAGAAGTTCGCTCGTTATCAACAGATAGGGAACTAAGTTTTCTGAGTGTTGCCTGGCCTAATTGCCGAAGACAAATCTGAATATCCGGAAGAACATCGATTTTGAATATATTAGCAGAACTCGCGTGCAATGCCAATTTTCCCTGGATAGGAGAGGATTCCGGCGCTTAGTGGAGGAGGCTAGAAAAGTAGAGTGGAAACGTAATATAGAGCCTTTGTGTCTGCGCCACTCAGAGGACGGACCTCTTCTCTTCATTCCAACAACAATGACACTATAGAAAACCGCGGGGATAATATGGCCGGTACAACGAGAGACCCTAGACAAAATCGATTTCACCCCTGGCCATAGGACTCAAACCACCCCACGTACACCGTCAACCTCCATACGCCGCACTTGAGGTCCCTCTGTCACCTTTGATTCAGCGAAATTCGAGACGTCTTTCCACGCCACTCCGCCATTGTTTCATGTGGGGTGAGGGTGGGGAGCGTGCGGGATTTATCGAGAAATTCGAAACGAGATCTTCCTCAGCCTCTTTTTTTTTCTTTTCCCGTCATCCCCATAGCTTCTTGGTACTTCTCTTGTCCGCCTTCATGATCTAGGTCGGAGGCACATAGATCCAGAGATCCAGATATCCAATTTCTTCCTATCTTATTCTTAAATCGTTTGTCTGCTGGTTACTTTCTTCCTTAAACAATAACGACGATTATTAGGCCTCCAAAACTTTGCGGTCGAACGGATGACGGCTTTGTGACACAGGAAACCGACAGCGATGCGGGGATATTAATCCTTTTCCGTATATCGATCAGACCACATGGGAGAAAGGAAAAAAAAGTAATAAAAAAAATTCTCAGGATATCATATGTCTCGGATTTTATTCCCTTAGGGCTTGGATCAGACATAATATTATGGCATTTAAAAATTTAACATTTCAAAAGTTATTATTATTTATATATTATTATTTCATAATTTTTATTTACGCTGTATTTTTGTTGCATTTTTTGCATACTCGATTCTCCACACCTTCGTTTCATGTCGCGTCAGGCCGGGCGACCAGAAATTTACTGTTCATAATCCTCTACCTACAAGAAAATCTATTTCTTGACAGATTTTGAAATTTTTTTTACATTATGACGTGAAAAGAAGCAGCTTCTTGTATCGCCTTTATTTAATATGAAAATTATTATAAATTATTAAATATTGTATCGGAATTTTGTGTAAATAATTAACGTTTTATGTAACTTCTTACAGGGAAAAATTACTGTCTTTACAAAACTTTAAATCACTGTTACAAATTTCTTTCGGAATTTTTGCGAAACATGTAGTGGAAGTTTATTGCAGTTACATGTTTCTTAAAATTACGAAACGGTTCGTAATTTTCAGTAGCGCCAACGGAATCGTCTTTCAGTTACATGTTTCGTAAAACTCCGAAATTTTTTCTTAATTTTCAGTAACATTAACGTAAAATTCCAAGGGTAATACATTTTTTTCGGATAATTATAATTTTAATCCATATACATTGTATATGTATTAAAATTATAATTCACTGAAAAAAATTTAATATTATTTATTATTATAAAATTGTGGACAGCAAGCGATGTATGAAAGGGCGTTTAGTATCATAGGTAAGTAACGCGAAAGGAACGCTCAAATACGAATGAATCCCGGGTTAAGCGAGAGAGGGCACCGTGCTATTGGTAGAGATTCCCGACTAGGACCGACCGGGAAATAGCTGTTTCGCGCGTCGAATATTTAATATTTCTTTTTACCGGTAACAAAGAATTTTTTATCAATTTTGAACAAGGTTGCATCCGACTTTTTGCATTGTTCCATCAGAGAATAAGATATTTCATTTAATAAAATTTATACTTACACAGTAATACATGAATCTGAATTTCAGTAAAAAAAAGTAGTTTGACTTTCAGATGTAACCAAAAGGATCATTCGCCGGTTGAAAGTCAACTGATGATTGTAATATGACTTCCAGTTACTCGCTTGGTTGAAGGCAACCGCTTTATGCACGCAAAATGAAAGTTTCAGGTTAATTTAAGACACAAATATTGTTGACATTCCGTTAAACCTGTGACAGGAATCATTCCGGTGCGCGTCGGGAATCTATTCCAAAAGCACGGTAACCTCTCTTGCTTAGCCCGGGAGTTATTCGTATTTGAGCGTTCTCGCGCCTCGCCGGAGTAATTCCTGTGCAGAACGTAATCGTTCTCACTTATAGAGGGATCATTCCGGTTTTTGTGCATTTTTGGAGGACGACGGAAACTATTCCTGCGCAAAACTTGAGAAGTTACCGGCCAGTTTTCTCCGTGTACTGCCAAGAGCAACTTACCCGGAAAAAATTTATCCGTAACAGAGTCACGAACTAGTAGCTAGGTCTCGGATATGAGAAAAATTCATGGGATATTGATGTATTTTCGAAAATAATCTGCGAACTTTGAGAAAGAATTGACCATCTCGATATGAAAATTCTAAAACGGTTCATCACTTTTTTTTTACGTGAATAATTACAAAAATATTACGAGTGATCGTGCAAAGATTCTCAGAGCACTCAGGAGCTTGCCCGAAAAATCTGGGAACTGGAATGTACCGTTCGTCTGTACGTGGCCCGCACATACGCTCGCCCAAACGCGCGGCGCGTGTGTGCTATCGTATGTGTGCTTCGAGTTCCTCAGATGAGGCGAATTTATTTAAGTATATATATAATGATTTAAGTAAATCGCACTAATAAATTTTTTTCTCTTCATATTTCTGTCTGAAATTTTCAGGAACTGTTCGTAGGAAATTCGACCTGTTCGTAAAAAAACCCCGAAATTTATCCATACATTACTCATAGAAATAAGGATGTAATGTTTCATTACTTTATCTCGTATCCGAGACCTAGCTACAAGTTCGTGACTTTTTACGGATAAATTTTTTCCGTTTAGGCGAAAACGGTGTGGCGGCGTCCTTCCGAATAGTAACGAAGGGATCCGAGTCATACCGAGTAGTTTCGTAATTTTATGAAGTATTTTCGTAATTTTCTCCCAAAATTCGTAATTTTACGTAAAATTTGTAAATTTACGAAAATTTCATCGTAATCCCGAATTCAGTAACAAGACATTTGGAAACCTCCGTTACTTTTGCGTCTCCAAACATTTTTAACAGTGATACGAATCCTTAATAAAGATATTTTCCACGATGATTTATCACAAAATTGTAGTTGAGGAAATGCTAATATTATTTAATATTTTCATCACGTAAAATCTTGATCAAAAACTAATATTAACTGGCTTCAAAGAACATTTTTTTAAGAAGATTGATTGGAAAACATGATTTTTTCATTTTTTTCGCTTTATTTAAAAGTTTTTCGCGAACTATTTATTGTTTGCGACAATAGTGATTGTTAAAAAAATAAAGCAATTTGAAAGTTTACTTCAATCTATGACTAGTTAAAAGAGTTTAGTTGTATGGTTTAAATTTTACTTCAACTGATGATAAAATCAAAGTTTAATTACTCATTTATAAATAATAAAATTTCAACCGTTATTTCCCCTGAATTTGACCTGTTCCAGTGTTTAGAGAAGTCTAATACTGCGATACTCTTCAATAGTGATGTCATATCCACGTAATAAGTATGTTTAGTCCGTACGGGCTTTTTGCAAGTGAATCTCCCTCGGATCCATAATTACCAAGGTTGACGGTACCATTTGTCTTTAATTTTTGATGGGTAAGAAACCCAGCAGAAAAAAAAAGTCGGAGCTTCTTTCTAAAGAAACTCACTCACCGATAATTTGTCTCGTCAATATATATTACTGCAGCAACCCATTTGCTTAACACGTGTTTGTCACCTTGTAAACAACAAAATCAGGTAAGTATGTTAGTAACTCCTTATATCTCGCATATCTAATTTTAATTTACTATTATTTACGAGATTAGCAAAGTCAGAAAAAATACGACTGCATTACTTTTACAAGCATTCGACGACACAAAATAGGTTCGAACTCGGGTTCGAAATACTGTTACAAGAAGAGCAATAATTTTGAAGTGCACTCAAGGACGTGGTACAAATAGAAAAAAAAAACAGATTTTCCGCATAGCAAACATAGTAACGAAGCCATTCCACTGGGGACTTTATGATACCATTAGAATTCCATGTCTCCTTTTGGTGTCGTATAAAAAATGCTTCTCGTGAAAGAAAGAATATGGAGAGGCTTTCCAGAGCGTGAACATCTATTTTTAACATCTTACTTCCGAAGCTGTGCATAGACTCATAGAGTTAAGCAATAGTAGCAAAAAAATTGAGTATGCATTTTTAATAATTTATATAATACGCAAGTGTATTTTTCCCAAACCACACAAGCATGACGAATTTGTCTTTCTTTTCAAATATATATCACATTGTATAGATAATAGATTTGTGACGAAACGGTGAAAAGAACTTTCGGTAAGACTTTAATGATACGCAGCTGTGCTGAAAGTGAAATATGTGGGTGCTTCATAAAAAGATTTAATTACACGGAAAAAAAATTTCATTAAATTTTATAGAACTAGTCCTATAGTAGAGGATACGACGGGTAGTTTATTAAAAGTTAAAATCTTCTTGGTTTTACATTGCATCGAACTATTCTACAAAATTTAATACAGAGTTCTCTAAAATGCGGAAAACGTAGAATAGTTCTAGAAAATCTAAAAGTCCAGCTAATATACAGTCTACATCGGAGATGTCTCGAAACTATAGAGAACAGTTCTATAAAATCATGGCCGATTTTTAGCCTAAAAAAAATCTTTTTTATTATCATTATTATTATCATTATGCTTCAATATTTGTTCACATATTTAAGTACATAATTATTTACTATTACACAAACAATCACTACACAAATAATCGCACGCTATTAAAATTATTATTCGCTGTGGGTTCGAACCCCCTACCTACGCATTCGGAGCTCCTGAGAAAACCTCGCAGCTAACATAACTTGTAGTATAAAAAAAAAATCTAAAATATAAGCTACAGCTGTGAAGGGCTGTTTGACAAATTTTTGTGATTAGAAAATTCTAGGTTAATGATTTCGGAAATTTGAAATTTCTGGAGTTTTATATTTATAATGTCAGTAATTTCAAGAATATCATATTTCGAAAATTTAGTTTAAAATTTAGGTAATTACAAATTTCGGGATCTTTAACATTTTTTAAATTTTGGAAACTTTAAATTTCGAACAAATTTTTAATCGCAAATTCTTGTTTGGTTATAAATTCTAGTAGGCTCAAGATTAATAAGATGTTATATAGCTATATAGAATAAGTTTATATAAGTTATATGAAATTAAAGGCTTGCATTGCAAATAATTTTAAAAGTTGAATTCCCAATTCTATATTTTTTGAATCGATTAAATAAGATATGACATGGGAAAAGTTGAATCTATTTCAATTTTTAACGTTGAAAATTAAAATCTTAAGTTTTCCAATAACCGACACATCTCTAAATGGCAAGTCCACTACCCGGGTGCACCGGAACGTGCACCAGGTCGTTCGAGACGTCATCTACGAGAACTTTTTTAGAATCTAAATTGTGTCAATAGCCAAACTAACTACCATTAAGAAAATATGAGAGAAAAC
>CAKNXH010062486.1:50986-124050 GCA_932178445.1 Andricus quercusramuli
AGGTTTTTTCTAAAAATTGCGGAGCATTAAATTTGGCAATAGGGCATTAAATTAGCCCTAAATGAGCCCTAAATTATTCTGCAAAGAAATATTTTCTAAGTAGTTTTTTTCTATGTGTGGTCCTGATGACCTCAGGTTTTTTTCTAAAAACTGCGGAGTATCAAATTTGGCAATAAGGCATAAAGTGAGCCCTAAATGAGCCCTAAGTTATTCTGCAAAGAAATATTTTCTAAATATTTTTTTGTTATGTGTGGTCCTGCTAGCTTAACGTTAAGCTAGCATGACCACTGGTTTTTTCGTTTAAATGCAGAGCATTAAATTTGGCAATAGGGCATTAAATTAGCCCTAAATGAGCCCTAAATTCCCTATGGGGTTTCATTCAATTTTCGCAATGTGGTCCTGCCAGCTTAACGGACCTCATATCAAGTAGAGTTTTAAAGTGATAGGATATGGGTTTTCTACCAAAAATTTAAAAAGTTTTGTCTAAAAATAAATTAACTATCATTCCGGGATTCACAGTTAAGTAGCCACCCTGGGTAATGAGTCGTTTTACTTCCTTCTACTGGAAATTCAATGATGGGGAAACAAATGTTTCCGAGGAAATTTCAGTGAATATTGTGTAGCATAAAAACGAAATCGCTACTACGTTGTAATAAGCTAAATATTTTTACCCAATTCTATTGTATCCATAAATATTTTAGCACTGTGTGTAGTTTACAAAGAAATCAGTAAAAAACATCACGTACGCCCTAAACTATGACCCAAGACAGATTTATGTGTAAACATCTTCAGTAAACGTTAACTGCAATTGAAATCTTACATAAAGCAAATAATAACTCACGTACATGTAGAAGTATAAAAACTTATTTTCTCTTGTATGTAATGCCGTGCAAAAGTTTGCATGCATCTATTTTCCAATAGGTTGAACAAGTAGCCCAGTTTTAATAATAATAAACTGTAAATTTTCTTTCAATTATTGCATGAAAGGTGATAAATGTACCCGTTTTATGGACATAAATGAAAGGCAGTATGTGCTAATGTTATTAGAAGTTGTTTGAAAAAACCTCAAATTTTAATGCTTCCAAAAAATAGCAATAAGTTCTGAAATAACAATTTTTTTATACAGAGAAAGATAGAGATACAGACAGACACAGGGACACAGAGAGAAAGAGAGAGCGACAGAGAGAGGGGGGGGGGGATAACTGAGGGGCCCCTTCCGTGCCTCGGACACGACACAACGAGATCTAAGATGTTTGGACATCAAAAACTGACGTAAGCACATGATGAAGTTCAGTTACATTTGATAAAAAAAAGTTTAGTTATATTTGATAAAAATGTGAAACTTTTTACATCTTTATAGTCATACACTTCACCGAAAACTTGAACGTCTTTATAAAATATTTATCACGTACATCCATATAAGAATACTGAAATTAAAGGCGAATCGTATACGGTGGGAATTATAATCTGTTGAACTGTTTAAACAAAGATAATTACAATCGCAGTACGAAGCAAACGTAAATTTCAAATGTTATGACTATTGCAAATGATTCACCGGATATCACACTCGACATCTGATACCCTCGGCAGTGCCATTTTGGCAACATCTGGTTAATGAAAGAGGCAGATAATAATGAAGATCAAATTCACTTCTAGAATGGCCGATCATAAAACTTGGCATAATTTGCTAATTTAGATCATTTTAGATACAAAATTCGAATTGAAGATAATATTGAAATTTAAAATATCGTTGTTTTTAATTGCTTAGCTGGAATCAGGGTAGAAGTACATACTAGCAAAACTCGGATGATATAATTAGCTATGTCCCAAAGGCAGCGAGGATTTTAAGAGAGGGAATGGAAAAAAATTAATTCCGCTCATTTGCCTGGAGCAGTAGAGAAATTTTGCAAATCTTGGGCAATTTTCTTGTGGAGATTAGGAGTTCCGTCTGTTACTTTTTACGAGGGACAGAGAGAACTGAAAATAGAGAAAATGGCCAGGAAGATGGTTATATGTACGCGAGGGGCTATTCACTCAGAATTCAAGACTTAAATCAGCGAATTAAAGAGTGAACATAGTGAGTTCAAAACTGAAATCACTCGCACTCACTGAGCAGTCCGGAAATTACGTCGCCATGGAAACCCATGCGTTGCCTTCTTTCGCATGCATAGAAGGGAGACGCACGATGAGTTCCTCGGTGAGTTCAAAAATGAGCTCACTGAATTCAGAAGCGGAAATCAGTGAAGATCAGGTGAAATCACTGAACTCAGCGTCGTCTGATTTCAGAGTGAATCGCCCCTCGTATGTACGTATTTTTAAATCCGAAGGATCTTTTCATTAAAGTCGAGATAACAGTTTCGCAATATTTAGAACCTTCATTTTCGCTTAAATTTGCTTTAAAAGGTAAAAAATTGAAACTTTGTAATAAAAAACATCTCTTTAGGTTTGATCTAATTCTCATAATTGCATTATGATAAAGAGGTAAAGTCTCACAGCCTGTAAACACTGCGTCCAGGTAGAGAGAGATTGAGGTAAAGGGTTACTGAGTTACAAGATTTCCTGGCTCTCACATTACGGCTCTTTGTTTCGCTAAAATCCAAGTAGTTAGTATCATATTATAGGAATCTTGGTAGATTCTAGAGACTTCTCTTTCCATATACGTCGAGTGTCGACCAGTTTATCGCGAATACTACCTTATCGAGAGTTTCTACTTAGCTCTTTTTACTTTCAGCTAATTGAGTTCCAGCAACTTCCACCACCTGTGAAAAAATGGGAATCTCATGGCTCTCTTCCTGATTTTGGTTCACTTAACTTTGGATCTTTTCACCCCTGTATATAGAAACAACGACCACCGTACCACCATTAATCCTCTCAGCCAGAATGCACTCCTCGCGTATACCGACTATATGACTCGGCTGAAATTTCACCCCGTGACACACGACTCTTGACTGATGATCCCGATACTATTAATTATTCATTAAGCCCTGGTACACTGCAGACGTATCGTTATTTGGCCTAGCTGGATGCCAACAAGTTTACTAACGACTTGAGCCAGAAAGGACGCTGAAAAATTGGTTTCTGGACATTCTCTGTGTTACGATTGTTAAGATTATTACGTACAAAAATAAGCGTTAAGATTTTAAGCCACTTCTCAGTTTTTCAGGGTTTGCAACAACTGTTTCACGGCCATTAAAATTTAAAATCCAAGCTTTTAAAACCATAACTGTTTTTATTTAAAGCATTCAAAATTAAACTTCATGTTAAAGCACACGGAGAATATAATATGTGTTAAATTTTACATAACTTAGTTTGGTAAACGGAGGACATTACGGTTATTTATTAAGATTTCACTTTCAGTCATGTAAAATGAAATAGGGTAATATTTGATGTGAAAATATGAATTATTAATATAAATTCATTATCATTTATATAATTTGCGATTCAGTAAGAAATAATACAACTAGATAATAAAGATTACCTGACAGTTGGGTAAAATGAGATGTCGATTACCTAGCAGTTAGGTAAAATGAGCCGAACTATTAGGCACATATCATACAATTTATAAATATCTTGTTGGTACATATACACAATTAAACTTAAATAATTACATTAAATCACAGTACATTACGTAGAATATAATCGCACGCTTTTAAATGTATTAACGCTATTAAAAATCGAAAACGCTACCGGTGAATTTTGAACCACCTAACCCATGTTTAATGGGTTCTATCCCTCACGGTTAACCTAACACATGGAATATCGTAAAAAAAATCTCGGCTATAAATTTAAAGTACGAGTACGCCAGGGCCGTAAAAAAATACCTGATACCCATTTCATCGGAATTTCTTATATTGTAACATCTTATGAATTGGCATTTTGGATTTAATATTGAATAGTATAAAATACGAAACGTTGTAAATTGAACAATTCCGAAGTTTGAAACTGTATCATTTTTTTTTTTTAATTTTGAACTCGAAACCATAAATTGTTTAAGGTTTAATCTTCTAAATTTTGTATGGTCTACATACTTAAGTATGCTTTGAATTTTAATTAATGTGAAATTCTTTAAAAGTGTCTATTAATGCACGGATCTTTGATCAGACGTTATTTCATTTCGTATGTTTTAATGACCGGCCGGAAATGGCCGGAAATTCGTTTCCTCGATTAAAGCGACTACCCTGTTATTCAACTTAAAACAGTCCAACTTTACCATTTAAAAATCTTTTATTCTGAAATGTTGCCATTAAAATTGAACATTAAAAACTCTAAAATGAAATCAATATAAATTTCAAGAAATTGGATCAAAAATAGAAACAAATAAGCTTTCACAGCATTAATTTGATATAATACATCAAAAATGGCCTCGGTGTTATCTGTCCTACAATATTATTCGAATAAAATTTTTTTCAAGTATCATTTTTCAAGTGGCGCGCCGTAAGTGGCCATTTGTGTTTACCAGTGCGCAGAGAGCAAATTCTTTTTAGAGCGGACTGTGAAACGGACAGTCAAATTTGGTAATGGTTTCGAGCATTAAAAGAGGAATACGGTTCAAAATTGTTTTTAGTTATTGCGGATCCGGATAAATAATTACCAGGTAAGTCAAGTGTTATGTGCAATCCAGCTCAACAAGCTATTCAGAAATCTGATTCTATCACACGAATGGTCAGTGAATTATTTATTTCACCCATAATAGTCGCTAAGTGCAACAATATTTTGATGTACATGCGTGCATCCGTATGTTTAAAATATTCGAAATAATTGAACTGTTAGTGTATTTATGTTAAAAATTGTCGTAAGTGATGTGCAAAATATTTCTCTTTCGATATGCACTGTTTTTTTTCTGCGGTACAACCTATAAGCATAAAGTGACGTAAGTTTTATCGGAATAATTTGAGTCTATCATAACCTTCGAAGAGCGGACGCAAATAGGGTCCTACAAATTCTGTCCCTATTTGCGACCGAACGATTCATTATGAAGTGGACGCTAAATGTTACAAGTATCAGTTCGCGTCCGATCGCAAATAGGGACAACCCGCGCGGACGCAAATACATACATCTAAAACGAATCAGGCGGTCGCAACGACGTAAAATTACATCTTTGCGTGATTTTCGAATTTTCCGGTGCAATTTGTCAAAAAACAAAATTTTTCCTATAAAATAATCTATGTTCTTCGATCAGTAATAGTTTTTTAGTGAATCGGAATGTATTACACTTGTTTATTGGTCTCAAATTCTGTCGTAACCCTTACACGGACGCTAATAGGTGCATTTACCTTATTGTGCAAATTGGAAACGTGTAAAATTCTATGCTACGAAAGTTATTATAGGCAAAATGTAATATTTTTAAAGAAAGCATTTCACAGTATTTAAAATTTTAAGTTCTAAAAATCGTCACGATACAAGATATGATATCTGAAGACATTTTTTTTTTAATTTTCTTACATTTTAGTGTAGCGTACTGAATTTTCATTCCACTGTCAGACACGTTTTTCTTCCTTTAAAATCCTTAAATCACTCTGGATGACTCATAGGAATATTCTCGTAGATTAAGAATCCGTAGAGAAAAATACTCTAGCATGCCCATGCCCATTTTTTTTAACAGCGTTAAATGGTTTTTAAAAACGCATTTTGGCACTTTTTGGAAGCATATATAAAAAATAAATGGGTCGTACAAGAATTTTGCACATGAGTTTAAATTAAAGTTTTAAAGTTATAGTTGCCGAAAATTCAAGAAAACCAGCATGGAGCCGTTGAAAACCGTTTCGCCCGTGCTTTCTAAACCAAGCTACAAGCTCGGCCTACCACGCTAAATTAAAAAGAAAAAAAAACGGTTGCCAAAAGCTCAGTGTTCATTTTCTTCAATTTTCTGCTAGATAGCGTCAAAGTAAAAGGTTTGATCTTTCATTTATAATCCCGTTTGATTGTAAAGTTCAAAACAATGCAACAACTTCAAACTTACGAAATTTCCAAAATCCCTTTGCCCTTTTTGAGTGGCTGCAAATCTACTTAACTTGTTTAATTGTTTGAAGCTAGTAGTTAACTTTTGGGTGAGGTCAGGCATATAGAAAGTTTGGCTTTAGCGTCGAAACTCTGAAGGTTACACGCGAAAACTTGTTTCATGAAATTAAACCTCCAGGGGCTCTCCCGTTCCATCAGTGAAATCCACCCCTAAGTACAATAGCTTTCAGAAAGCTTGAATGTAACCCTATCAAGCACCTCTGTATGTGCATAAATGATCGATTCTCTCGCGAAGTGCAGACTCTTAAGAGAGACGCAAGAGATACAGAGAGATGGACATAAATCGGAAGGGAATACGATATTCCCAAGGGACCCAAGGGAAGGGATTTGCTAAAATATCATACGACCCTGAATTATCTCTGGCTTTAATAGCGAGAAGTATAGCGAAAATGTCTAATATGAGGTGTTTATAGCTCGAGCTCTTGCGTTTATTATACAAAAACAAATGGAAGTTACCTACAAAGCAATTTCGTAATTTATTACTACATGACATTTTACATTCTCATTTTCTGAAGTAATTTAGATTTTGAAAGAAAGATTAGTTTTTCGTTTCGAAAGTCATTCTGCTGTTGATGAAGTTTGAAATAAATCTAAATGAGGAAGTTAATTTTAATTTATCATCTTTCTAAGTCTAAGAGAAGGTTTAAAGAGAATTAAGAGTCAGGATGAGTCTCTAAAATTATATCTTAAAGCTTAACGAGTATTGTTTATTACATGATTCTTGTGAACATCGTAACATATTTTAGTTGAACAGAGATTAGATACACTTCTAGCTTAGAATGCTTTATTAATGAAAACAAATGTAATGGCAAATGTATTATACCTGTACAGGTATTTTCTTCATAAATGCACATTAGTGTTATGAATTTTTGCTATTATTCCAGAATATTTTAGAAGTTGAAATCTGAAACCATCTTCTGAAACTCCAACTCCGGGTTAAGTCATTGTAACTAAATTTTAATGAATTTGTCCTATCATTCATAGCATGGTAACACGTTTCTAAAAATTCAGGAAGATATTTCAATTGGCTTAAAGCCGTCCCTGATCAATTTTCTCTCTTCCAATGACACTTAAAAGTTTGCCAAATTTTTTTAGTATTTTCTTCACTACAAAAACGATTAGCAGACACTTTAACTTCTTCTTCCTGTGGACGTGTGCGTTGAAACCGAGGTTGAAACTATGCGGTACCAAAAGCCTAAGCACTTCCACATCGTGAGAGAGTTCTCAGTCGAGGTTAATTTCACGCGATTTGATTATCGATTACCTTCCACCACCACTCTCTTATAATTACTTTTGATGTATTATCTCGTAGTAATTCGCAACTCACGTGATCCTAAACGAGAGCTTTTCCAGTGGGATTAGAACGAGAATTTAAAAACTCGACAAATGGATGACTTCGACATTGCACTCATGCTCACTTGATTAATTAATTACACGTTGACTTACCCAAAGAATATTGAAAATTGTGCCGCTTGTTCCGCATAATCAACTTCGCTCTTTAGACATACGAGAATCCAAGAACAGTCATGATACTTTTATAACGCCTTCTTATTTCCGCACACTATACATAAAAGCGCTATGCAACTTTAAATTCATAAGAAGCATGCAGTAATATAATCTTTATGGCATGCTTTTTTGTGCTGGTGACAATAAATAGGCAGAGTTCCGGGACAAGAGAGACGGAGAGAAGGTCCCGGAATTGCAGCGATAAAAATCTTTGTAAGTTTTAATCTCGCTCGCATGATGATGAAAATTTCAAATTAAAGTTCAGGAATTTAATATAAGACTATAAAACGGAGAAAAAATATTTTCAACCAATCATAAGAGTTTGATAAATTTGTAATACTGAATTTGAGAATTAATTTTTCGTCCTGGAAGTTTGAAGAAAAAAAGTATTGAAGCGTAATAGTTGTGCTGCTTTGTGCTGCAAAAAGTTTTTCCAAACTGAACAATTTTATACAGAAAACTTCAAAAACACTTTTCTTGTGCGAAAAAAAAATATATTAAATTTTACAAATTTTGAGAATAACACTGGTTCCCTGTAATAGAAATTTCACTCTACTGGAAAAAAAACCTTTTTCAAAATCCAAATTCCTCAATTTTCCAATTATGAAAAAACAAGAGATGTACTTTGCGAAACAGGCATTATATCTATGAAAATTATATTAGCTGAAACCTTTTTTAAGAAACAAGGGTTTTCGGCCAAGTACAAGCTAGCAGCACCACTGCTATTTTTTTTCTAAATTTGGAAATATAGGAATTGTAGATTTTTCAAGTCTTGATTTTTCATTGTTAATATAAAAATAAGGAAGCTCATTTTTCGCTGAGGCTTAAGATAGTTATAGCACAATATGTCGCTACTGAGGCTCTTCATTATTATTGTTTATTATTATTTGTTTTTTCATTTATTTCTCGGTCTGCCTTTGGGCATGCTACCATTTACATTAACTAAATATATTTGTTTCGTCAGTCGTTCTTATTTCATTCTTTCAACATGCCCAAACCATTTCAACAAATTTTGTCCAGGCCTTGCTACCATACAGCACAGTGGATGCGAGTACAGAATGATATATTGCAATTTGAGCTTTATTTGTTGTATTTTTACTTCTGGCAAATGCTCCTATACTGCCGATAACCTTCCATCCATTTTTCTGTCAGTAGTAAATATAAACTACTAATATAGAGGTATTTATCCACTGGTTCTATCCTCTCATCATCTAAAACAATGTTTCATATTGTTTTCTCAGCCTTTCATTCAATCACCATAATTTTTGTTTTATTCAAGTTAATTTTAAGGCCCATGTTCTTCATGCTAGTATTCAGTCTGCTCAACATTCTCTGCAAGCCTTAAATTGACTCTGTCATAACAACCTCATCATCTGCTTTGCTACCTGTATATATTGTTTTTATTGCTTGTAGGAGCCATCCACTAACTCCGCATTCTTTCAGGACTTCCAGAAGCTTACTTCTATCCATCTTACCAAACGCTTTTTATAGGTCAACAAATTCACAGAAAACTTTTTTTATTTCATTGTTCTTTATATGGTTTATAGTCTGATGAATATTTTACAAAAAACAAAGCGACACAATCTTTCGAATTCCCATAACAATAAGTTGCGAAATTCTGACAAATAACATTTTTTTTTAATTGGGAAAAAACTTACTAAATCACAAGTTATTAGCTTAACTCCAGTACGAATGACAACAACCCGTGCAGAAATTGCCGTATTTAGCCCCAATTGAAGTAGGGTTTAGACAAGGCCCTCTTCAGGTTTTCTATTTTTAATAAAAAAATGTTAATCAAGTGTGGCGGTAATCAGGCAACCATATACAAGTATTGTGTCATTACTTATAAATATTTTCTCGCTGTTCTGGTTAAAAATTAATAAAATAATATTGAGATACAGATGGTATGTTAAGTTTTCATGTAGTGGAATTGAAGGGGTTTTCTTTTGATATTCCTGTTAACAGTTCATGTATTTCACATTCACATATCGTCGTATAATAACAAATATTTCATTAGGAAACAAAAGTTTAAAATTTGGTGTTTTAACGTTTTAAGCTGTAGCTTATGTGGATGGCTTTTTCATAGAATTTCAACTTGTAAGTTTAGCGCAATGGTTAAGACTCCCGACTGCTAGGCGATAGATTTAGGTATATAGACGTAGGTTCGATACCCCGTAGCGTTAGAAATTTTATTTGTAATATAATATTTAAAATTGTAATATATGTATTCACTCTACACAGGACCATTCATATTCAAAGTCAAAATACTCGAAATCAATTTTTATTCACTTTTTAAATACCTTTTTGTCATATCGTTAGAGTATAGCCGTAGTGGGTGCTACTAATCTGCAGTACTGGCCCAGTAGTGGCAGTATTCAGCCAGTACTAGGTCTGTACTAACAGAGTACTTTTCGAAAATGAAGATTTAATTTCAATTCGAAATTGGGGGAAAGAAAAATTAACCGAGGGTAAATCCAAGAAAACCATCCAAGGGCCGGACGAGTTTGCCCTACACGGGGCGTTTGCAAGTGCAAGCGTGACGTTCCTTGTAGGGTCCTTGTCAGCTTTCCAGACCAGGACCACACTAGAACTAGGGCAAACTGGCGAGAACCCCACCAGGACCCCATCAAAATTTCTGCACGGGAAGTTTTGGGATTTTCGGTGCATACTTATTTTAAAAAGACAAACCATATTTTTAATTCTGATATGTAATAATTTGTATCCTTCGATGATTATTGACGACCTATAGTTTTCGTAAAATCACTCTAAGCAATTTCTCAATATTCAGCAATCCATTACTAAAATAAACATGTGGGGGATGACGCTATAGTGCAGAATCAGCATTATCTAATTCTTTATAGTAGAAGTGGGAACAAGCATTCGTCGACTTCGAAAGCTGACAATAGAGTGAACAATTTCAGAAAAAAACAAGCGAAATCATCGTGTCATGTTTTTACAAGCAGTGAAGACCTATAAGGGAGGAGACTGAAGGGTGGGGGGATGGATGAGAAGCCCCATAAATTAATTGAAGAGGCTGGTGATGGTTGAAGACCCGTTGAGGAGGAAGAGGCTGTATATGTATAGGAGGAGGCTAGACACCGTCATGAAACAGCCCTTCAATCTAAATTCAATTATTTACATGCCACCCTGACGTAGCGTCGACACTTGAAAACCTTTTGTAAGACCATACTTACGCATACGTAATTGTTATAGTAGAGATAACGACAGATGAGTGTGGGGAAGCATACCACGCCCTTAATTCATTCACTGCGTAAAGAAAATTTATAGAACACATCATACACTGCGATTGTTAAAATACTTCAGAAATATTCATCTGGACGACGGGGGACACGGTTATCAGATCTATTGATAAATTGCGGAAAAGATGAACGAAATATCTCATCACTTCACCTTTGCTAAATAATCTTCGAGCTAATCTTCTACGGAGGTATATTTTCTTTGAAAGATCTTTCAAGCGGCTGTGGGGAGAAGATATTTTATCTTAATTAAGCATTACTAACTTTAAAAAGGCTTCCCTTAAAGAGATAAATCTAATTATTGGTGACAAATTAGTAGGATTCATTTACCTCCTCCTAACACTTCATCAGTTTACGTCATTGCAACTTGGCACATGGAATCTGTTATTTTTAATAAAGCGTCAATCGGGGTTACACGTGTTTCTGTTTACAGTACCTAAGGATATTTACGTAGTCCCAAGTGAAATAGTTCGTCGACAAACTGATGTAAGCCATATGATGTTCTTCGCAATTATTAGATTTCCGGCCTTACATCCAATTACAAAAGTTGTTGGCCTTTAAAAATTAATTAATTTCAAGAAGAACAAAATTAAAATACCTAAAATGATACGCAGAAAAATGACGATTTTCAATATTGCACCCATTTGGTGTTTTTTTTTTTAGTTGCAACAAAAATAAGACATCAGAAAATGAGAATGTAGCTCTATACTCATGTACTTGAAATACTCTCGAGACTACTCTTTTTATTTCAGGAAGACTTTTATTGCTTTTGAAACTAGAATAAATGTCCAAGTGCAAACATTTGCGAGGGGCTACTTTCTTATGAAATCGATGAGAATCTTGGGAAATTCCTTGATTTTTCTCTGCTCTCTATTTTGAATAAAATAAAAATGTATCATGAATAAAATATTATAAATTTAAAATACAACTTCAAGTGCAGAGTAGTTTTTAGGATATCCAAAATTTCAAAGGTACATATCAAAAGAATTAAAAACAGTTCAAGAAATTTCTAAATATTTCAAAGAATTTTAAAAATTGCAAGGAATATTAAAAGAATTCAATGGATTTCATGGTCTTCAAAATAGTTTAAGAGTTTAAAAAGATTCCCAAGACTTTCATAACATTTACGAAATTTAAAAATTATGAAAAGTAATTTCAACGGATTTCTTAGAATTTCAAAGTTTTTAATAGATCAAAAGAATTCAAAATATATATCAAAATATAAGGGATTTCGTTGGACTTCAAAGATTTTCGAAGGGTAACAAAAGTTGTTAACTCAAGTATTTCACGGGATTACAAAGAATTTGAAATGAATGCATATAATTTAACACATTGAAAAATTGTGAAGGATTTTATGTATTTCCGAGAGGGGGTGACAACTCGACCGATCGGGTGTACACCTACATACTTCAGTAACTTCAGGAGATTTCAAGAGAATTCCAGTGATTTTAAATGACTTCAGATATTTTACGAGATTTCAAGAGAATTTAAGTCACTTCAGGAGAATTCAATTGACTTAAAGTTATTTCAAGTGACTCCAGATATCTCAAGAAACTTCAGTGAATTCTGGAGATTTAAAAATATTTCAGCAAATTTTTGGAGAATTCAAATTACTTCAGATATTCTGGGAGATTTGAATATATCAGCAGTCTTTGCTTTTCTTGGACTGTCCACAAACAGAGTATGCCCTATGCTAGAATTAAGGGCTCTCATTTAAGACAAATTTAATACCTAAAAGCCAAATTTTGGGCTCTGCATTAAAAAAAAATGCATGGTACTGCCATCTTTACGTTAAGCTAGCAGTACCATGGTAGAAATAATATGCAGTACTTTTTCTTGCACTTTGTGAGTACTGTTGTCTAAGGGGTAGTTTTCGAATGTTAAGGGATGGTTTTGTAAAATTGATTTTGGGGTCGCTGGAGAGCCTAAAATGAGCCTTCAATTCTGATGTACTCACTTTTTCAACGATTGCATATTTATTTTTTACGGTAGTTTTTCTGTGATAGGGGTTGTTTTTGAAAAATTGCGCCGGGGGTCATTTAAGAGCCCTAAATGAGCCCTCAATTCCTGTGAAAGAAAAAAGTTGATTCAACAAATATTTCTATCATGGTACTGCTAGCTTTACGTAAAGCTGGCAGTACCATGCATTTTTTCAAAAAAATGCAGAGCCCAAAATTTGGCTATTGGATATTAAATGAGCCTTAAATGAGCCCTTAATTCTGGCATAGGTTATACATTGTTTGGGCATGGTGGTACTTCCAGGTTTCTCATCCAGATATTCGCGCTTCGCGCTCGATATTTGGTTTGAAAATCATTTGAACCTTGCGTTCCATGCTCGGTTCTCTGCACCGTATGACAGAAACAAAAAAGTTTGACCGCGATTTGGTCGTCGCGCTTTGGGCTCCGAAATACATTGATCGCACACATTGTCCTTCGTGTTATATGTTCTTCATATACAAATCACTAAATTTGTATTTTATTTTAAATGAAGAATGACGATATAATTTGGAAAACAAATTTTATTAGTTAAAATGTTATTTTACCTTGTGCCGTTTTTCAAAAAAGTTAATTTTTTTTCATTTTGAATATATTCTTATAATAAAAATTGATTAAAAGTTTGTAAATCTTTTTTGAATGCACGATTTTTGTTCATTCATCTGTTTTCGTACCTTCCATTGTTATTCCAAAAATTTGATTTTTTTTACTGTCAATGTTATTTTCACGAATAAAACAAAAACTACGCATCCTATCGAAACATGATCAATAACAAATTTGTACCTCTGTTTTGGATAAACAAATTTTGTTTCTATCATTTTTTTCGTAGCTTGTGTTATTTGTCTAAAAATTTAATCTATCTATTTTCAATGCTGTTCTTTTACGAGTGAAACAAAAACTACCCGTCATATCAAAAAGTGAATAATAACAAATTTGTTAATCTTTTTTCGGCGCACAATTTTGGTCGATTTATCTTTTATTGTATCTTGCATAGTTTGACAGTAAAATGGAATTTTTTATTTGGCATTATTTTTTGTGTGATCAAAATTTGAATTTTTGATTTTTCAGAAAATTCAAAAAGTTGTTATAAAAATATTATAGGGTTTTCAAAAAGCAACGTTTTTCTCCTCTTGGCTTTTTTTCATATCGTGCGTTTTTCGGCTTAAAATGTTCATTTTCGTTTGTTTTTTGGAATTTTGAAAACTCCGGTAATTTTTTTATCAGAAAAAGTCATTAAGATATTTTGTTCGTATTTTTGCGTACTACTAATAACCGTACATAAAATTTTCAAATCTTCAAAAAAAGTAGTCTCCAAAATTTTCAAAATGTGCCCACTTTTCGAACTTTCATCCAAAATAGCTGGTTAACGAACTTGTTCTTTCGGTTGAGGCTATGAAAAAGTGTGCCAAAGGACAATCCAATCTGATCAATCTTTCGAAAGATATGATGTTCACGGCGCAACAACTTTTTTTCGAGGTGTCTCGGGAGATTCGCTGTCACGGGGTTCCTTTAAAATATTTTTTATTGAAAATTTGTCTAAAAATACTTCAGATGCAGTACAACAACATACAATTTAAATTAATGCACCAGAATTACTTCATCTTAAGGGACGTCAATAAATTTCAATAGATATCAAAAAACTTTCAGAGATCTCAAATGACTTCAGGTAATTTAAAACATTCAACGAAATTATTTAAAGGGAAAATTATTATCAATTATTATTTGAAGGTGAAAGATTTCTACGAATTTCAAACGATTTTATAGGATTTCATAGGTGAGTGTACATCAGATTTCAAGAAACCCCTTTGATAAAAGATTATTTAAAACGCCTCAAATTGACGTGCACGGATAAAATGGTTTCTGTCATAAAAAAAATAATTAATTACTGCTTCTTCTTTCTTGCAAATTGGTAAATTCCCAAGAAGCAAGTTTCTCTCCAGGTTGAAAAGACGAAAGTGAGAAAGTTGGTCTAAATTGGCATTGGGGTGGGTGGTTATCAATCACTATCAACCTTTACGTCTTTAGCCCTGGACACTGTAACAAGTTCAGGCATCAAGCGTCGCAGAACAGAAATCAAGATCTATTCAAAAGCGATGGTCGACCTGAATTACGATCCATTCAAGAAAATGACAGCACCAGTTATTAATTATAACTCGCAATCTATCCACTCGGGACTTGAAAATCGTCTGCCTCCCTTTGCCACCCTCGCGAATTAACCCGCCACAGAGGGCCCTTCTGCAGTAAACATTTGTACCGAGTAAATAAATCATCCTTTGATAAAAGAGGGATTGCGCCCGTTCGCAATCGAACGCAGAAATCGAGTCACTCGCAAAGATAAACACACAGGCAGGAGTACTTTGAGGTTTCAAGCAAAGTGCACTTCCTTTCATATAAATGTTTCATCGATAAATCAAAAACGCCTTAGCCCAAAAAGTTTGCACCGCCATATTGTATTACGAACAAATTAAAGCTTATCTGAATTGAGCTCTCTCGTAACTTCTACTTTTCAAAACTCAAAAATTAAAAAAAAAAGAACATTTAAACTTGAATTATTTGTAACCGAAGAGTTCAGAAAAATGAATTTTGAACCATTCAGATTCAAGTTCTCATTAATTTTGAAATTTTACCAAAACAGTTCTTTAATTATATTGGGAATTGACGAAAACTCGATGGCTTTTCATGGTCAATCAATAGCGAATGATAAAGTTTAAAAATAGGTTACATTGTTCATATGAGGAAAACTTTTTTTATATTTGGAATATAACACCAACGTTAGGTAAAAAGTTTTTCGTCATAACAAAACACATTGATTAACTTTTTGATGGTATCTGATTGAGGCTCATGTAGGGTGTAATGTAACCTAAAAAACCTTCACCTAAAAAATCAATTCCAAATGCTAGCGCAACGAATGATTATCGGGAAAGTCCCTGCGGATCGTCAAACTTACTATTATTATTATTATTATACCATTAAGCCATTTCCCTTTCGGGGTAGGCGTGACTTGCTCGGTTGGGGAATAGTAAACAGGTGAATAGGTATAGAGTAGGTTGGTATATGGGCATAAGGTATATAGGAGTTTTATAGGTGTTAGGGATAGGTGTTTTAGATCGATCTGGAATTCTCGTGTCATTTATTTAGATGACACGTTCATTCCGCAACACTGCTCCGACCCAGGTTGCTGATCAATCTCTCTAGCGATCACCCCAAGTGAGGAACCTCACAAAATTGTTATGTATGGTTCCCCACTTGGGCCCATTAGTATCCAAAGTCTCTGTTTCAGGCGCCATTCACACTATTGTCACTCTGTTTACAAACTATTTGTCGCCACACATTTCTGTCCTGGCATACTACTCTAGCTTCCTTCACGTCCATGCATTTCTTCACGCAAGCTCTTCTGTTCCTATGGCTTCTTACGTCTCTTCGGATTAATGTCTCATTGTTAGATTCTGACCATTCTTTCGGCGGTCTACCTCTGGGCATTCTACCATTTACTTTACCTTTATACACTTGCTTCGTCAGTCGTTCATCTTTCATTCTTTCAAGATGTCCGAACCACCTTAGCTGATTTCTTTCCCATATGTCAACTAGTGTCTCTTGTGTACCACATTCTTTGAGGATTGTCTCATTTCTGACTTTGTCCATCAGTGTTTTCCCGCATATTATGCGGAGAGGTTTCATGCCGATCGCGTTACTATAAATATGTTAAACTCTTAATTATTGCATTTACAAAGCAGCAGAAAAAAATAAACAGAACTGGCGCGATATTGAAAATAGAAAAATTATTCCAACAGACAAAAGAGTGTTAATTTTTATAAAGTTGTGATGCATTATTAAAAACCATGACAAATGTATCTTATTAGAAAATATATTTTCATAAAAAGACTAAGAGAAGGAAAAATACGTTGAATATAGAATAATGACTAAAAAAATTCCGAAATAAACTCCTATGTCCCTTGGCATAATTCTTCTATTTTGAATAATGCGCCAGTTCTGTTTATTTTTTTCAGCGGCTTTGGAAATGCAATATTTAAGCAAATTAACATATTTATCGCAATTTTGACGATCCACAGGGACTTTCCGCCTCAAATATGAATTTGAGTTTCCAAGAGGAAAAAAATTGGCCCCCCCCCCCCCCCCAATAAATCATTCGTTGCGTTAGCACTTGGAATTGATTTTTTCAGGTGAGTTTTCTTGGTTACATAACCCTCTAAATGAGCCTCAAGATTTTCGGTAAGACATATACATAAGCTTGAAAAATATTTTAAGTTTTTGCCTTTGATTTTTTGAGTCCTAAAGCACTCAGTTTGATTAACAAAAACGCTTTTTTAATTAAATGCAAAATTATCTTATTAAAACGTAAGATGCGGGTTAGGATGGTTCACAAAAAACTTGTTTTTATTTTTCGACGGCCGCATCACGACAGTTTATTTCTCTGGGTGAGATAATACACTCCACATTTTTTCAGAATGTCAAACATTTTTTTAGAGGTTGCGAGCATCAAATTTACGTAAAAATGTAGATTTTCGTAGTTTTTGATTTTTTTAAATATACATATTTTTTTTAAAGAAGTATCTTATAAATCATAATTGTAGCTAATACAAAGGATAAAACTTTCGCTTTGTGTCCGATTGAAAAAAATTACTTGGCGCCGGTAAAAGGCTTGAAAAGTACGAGTTCTTAGAAAGAGATAAATATAAGGGCATAATTATATCCATAAACATTTTTGGTAAGGATTGCAAAATTTTTTAGATCTTCCCTACACAGTAGGGAAAAAGTATATAATAGATTTTTTTTTATATTCGCACCAAACATAGAGATGAACTGTGCAATGTTCGTCACTCCTGGTTTAAACGAAGCATGCACTTGTCAAATATTTTATTTATGCTTTCAGAGTAAAAGTCATTTATTGATGTTACAATTTCCAATATTATGTAATACAGTCTACGATAATGAAAGAACTTGGCGTCAAGTGATTTACACATTTGCGATGTTGCGAAGCACAAAGGCATTAGCGATTTTTTTTCATTGTATAAGTAAATAAAAAATGTATCCTTAAAAGAAATTTTTACATTGTTCAACTGTATATTTGTTGTCAATATAAAAAAATATTAAAAATATATCGTATAAAATGAGTAATCTGTCATTCTCTCTTCCTCCTATTGATGTATGTTACTATTTTATCAAATTTCATTGATGAAAACCCCATTAATAGCCTTGTAAAATCATTTTATTTATTTTATTTTTTCATTTTTCTGGTGCCCCGGTTTCAAGTTTTTTATCTCATATCTATTATATATTTTTTCCCTATTGGGTAGAGAACATCTAAGAATTTTAGCGATCCTTTTTTAATTACAAAACAAGTTTAGGGGTACAATTATGTCCTTATATTCATCTCTTTATAATAAGTCGTACTTTTTATGCCTTATTATCGGCGCCAAGTATTTTTTGTTCAATCGGGCACAAAGTGGACGTTTTGTCCCTTGTATTAGCTACAAGTTTTATTCATAAGATATTTCTCTAAAACAAATATGTATTTTTTAAAAAATCGAAAACTCAGAATATCTCAATTTTTACGTGAATTTGATGCTCGCAACCTCTAAAATTTTTTGTTTTAATTAATTTTAATTTAATTAATTTAATTTAATAAATTTAATTTTAATTAATCTGAACAAATTAGGAGTGTATTATCTCACCCAAAGAAACAAACTGGCGCGATACGGCCGCCGAAAAATTAAAACAAGTTTTTTGTGAACCACCCTAATGCGGGTGTTGCACTACATCGCGCGTGATAATGGAGAATTCCGGAAGGTAATATGAGGAAAATTCGAAAGTTAATAGTGTAGAAAAAATCAAACCAATGACTCGACTACGAATAAAGAACAATCAGAGGGTACAAATAATTGTATAAGTTCAGCCATATCGTGCTCGACACAGATCAAGCGACTCCAATATAACTGTTACGATTTAACAGAGCGTGTATATCGGGCGAGATATCGGGGGAATTCTTTCACTTGGTCTAAATCACTAAACGTTATATATACATGACCTTAAAGTTCAAAAGCTTGAACAATTAGTTACCTTCAGTAATACCCACTACATTTTGATCATCTATAAAGATCTCAAGTTCACATACCTGTAACAGAAAAAAAAAATGATAGATTTTGTTCAGCCAATAAAATATTTTTTGTACTTCAAAATATCAAATACGCAGTGGCAGGGCCGGCTTAACCAATAGGCTAATGTAGGCTATAGCCTAGGGGCGCCACGTAATCAAGGCGGGTGGTTTTTGAGAAATTTAAGTTTAGATAAATGAGTGCAATGTGGATCATGGGAAAACTAGATCTGGAATTTTACGAAATATGGTTTATTGTCATTTTCTTTAAATAAAGAATACAATTTCAGTCTTTTAATAGAATCGGAGGGGGGAGGGGGGGTGATAGCCTGGGGGCGCCATTTTACTAAAGCCGGCCCTGCGCAGTGGGTAATGGCGGCGTGCTAGCTTTTAGAAAAATCTACAATTTGGTTAATAAAGGCCATGTGATGTGATGAGTGGGTCACGTGACCGGATTCCTACCTTACCGACACTTTTTTTATTTGTAAACTTATGTTCACACAAAGAGCCACATCGAGTTGAACATTTGGGATAATAAATAAGAAGCACTAAGAAATGCGGCTCTGGTTCTAAATTTTAATAATTATGAAAAAAGCAAAACAAATTATTTACAAAAAAAACTTTTTTCATAATTATAAAAATTTAGGACCAGAGCGACATTTCTTAGTGCTTCCTATTTATTATCCCAAGATTTCAACTCGATGTGGCTATTTGTGTGAACATAAGTTTACAAATAAAAAAAGTGTCGGTAAGGTAGGAATCCGGTCACGTGACCCATTTTTGTGACGAAATTTTGTTTCGGGCATTTCTCTTTCATCGTGACAGCTGCGACACGCAACAAGTGAAACTTATAATGCAGCCATTTAAATACTAAAATACCGAACATTCTGAGAATATTGTATAGTGTATATATATTCATAGGCTTGATTTCTAATTAGAGGCGAAACATAACCTCCAAATTTAAAAAAATAGCTGCATATAAATATAGATGCCTCTTTTTAAGTAAGGGTAAGCAGGTTATCGTTACAGCAGGATCCACTCTCAGAAATAAAGACATATCAGAAAAAGCTAAAATGGCCATACATAATTCTATATTCGTACCAACTGTACTATACGGTAGCGAGACATGGACCTGTCAAGAGAAGGAAAGGAGTAAAATGAACGCGATTGGCATGAGACCACTGTGCACAATATGCGGGAAAACACTGATGGACAAAGTCCGAAACGAGATTATCCTCAAAGAATGTGATGTAAAACAGACAATAGTGGACACATGGGAAAGAAATCAGTTGAGATTTTTCAGACTTCTTGAAAGAATGAAAGATGAACGACTGACCAAACAAATGTATAAAGGTAAAGTAAATGGCAGAATGCCCAGAGGTAGACCATCGAAAGAATTCAAAGAATGGTTATAAACTGTGAATGAGACACTAATCCGAAGAGACATAAGAAGCCAGAGAAACACGAGAGCTTGCATGATAAAATGCATGGACGTAAAGGAAGCTAGAGCAGTATGCCAGGACAGAAGAGTATGGCGACAAATAGTTTGTAAACAGAGTGACAATGGAGTGAATTACGCCTGAAACAAAGACCTTGGATTCTATTGGGCCCAAGTGGGGAAACACACATAACAACTTTGTGAGGCTCTTCACTTGGGGTGATCGCTAGAGAGATTGATCAGCAACCTGGGTCGGAGCAGTGTTGCGGAACGAAAGTGTCATTTAAATAAATAACACGAGGATTCCAGATCAATCTAAAATATCTATACCTAACACCTATATACATATCTACCTTATACCTATATACCCATCTACACACTACTATTTTCCAACCGAGCAAGTCACGCTTACCCGAAAGGGCTATCTATCGATTGATATATTTACGCGCGCCCTCTACATTTCTATCAATATAGAGTACTGTATTTCTTGATAGAAAAAACAGCCAGTAGAAAGTTAAAGTACATCATTCTCGGTTAATAAAAGCATCTAGATTATCCCTCTTCAATAAGATGGGAAGACATTAGCAACGAGGATCTCATTCATGCTTTCAAGTGCATACTCTGTTCGTTGGAGTAAAAATACTTTCTACGATATATCCCCTCTCGACTTTACACATAATACAGCCGGTTCCAGAACAGGCAGGAGTCACGCGGTGTTGTCGAGACTAAACAAACACATCATTTTTCACAGCGCACTCACATACCCCTGCGAACGTGAGATTTTATTCCACAAGAATAATAATCCCTCTTTATCATTCATATGAAAAATAAAGCGTGATTTTTTTCCTCAATATACGATATGCTCCATCTGCTTTCTATATTCAAAATCGTTTACCGATCCAAAACAAATACTATCGCTTTCTCTACGAAAAATATTCCATAAGCCTCAATTAATTATGTAAATATTGTATTCCAGTTTATAAAGTACCAGCTGGAAATTTTTAGTAACTAGTTCTATTCTGGTCTACGATTCGCCAAAAATTGGGCTGTTACCAAAAGAGTGGTGTTAGCGGTACTGGGCCAGTACAGTTCACACTACAGACTAATTGGTATCCGTTGTTGGCCACTAATGTCCCGGTACCGTGAATAGTCTGACGCATCGGTATATTTACACCCGAGGAATGGCATTTTTTTCACATCAAGTGAGATGTGCGCTTATGAACCAGGAAAATAGCGCGATACGATCACAGAATTTTGAATTATGGTTCCCCGATAGTTATTGGGACGCACCAATCAGACCGAGATTCTATTAATCGCAACATAATCGAACACGGCCGAGCCTCTCACGATCGAGCATAGTTCCACAGAAAAAATTGAAGTTAATATTTGTTGCAGGTAATTTTCAAGTAGATAAAGTTCAATTTTTTCACATCGAAAGAAAACAAAATCTAACAGAGTTGACATGGTAACCAGTTCCCAGGTGGTGGATAAATTTTACCACGTGAAGTTAATTTTTGTTGAGGGTAAATATTACTCTGAAATCGCTGTAAAGATCGCATTTTCTTTTCTCCGTGTCCAATTTCGTTCAATCGTAGAGCAGCCAACGATAGTCGCTAATCAATATCATTATTAATCGCGTTTACTCGCGTATACCGACCCGTACGTTTGCGTAAGCACATGTAGACGGATTTATATGGGGTGCTCCAGAGACTAAAGTTTTTAAAAATAGATTTATCTTCATTTTTAAGTTTCTAAATCCTCCAAAGACATTTCTTATTTCTATTTTAAAATACATTTTTCCTGTTACATACACACTTACAATTAGATTAAATCAACATTGATACATACGAAAAATAAAGAAAAGAAACTAAATTATTTATCTTTGAAAGTACAAGGTTTCATTTACATAATCACTGCTAATTTTGACCATGCATGAAATCTGGACTTATCAATTCACTATCAATTTGATTTGCAGGAGATGGGAGGACATTCGCGATCTAAGAAATAATCTTTTGTTTCTTTATACATTTAAATTATTAATACTGCAGATTTTTGTATATATTCCCAAATGATTAATTTTGATTATCTGCAAAAAGTTTCCGCATGATTCAGAAATGTAATCGAGTGTAGCCACTGTGGCCAATGGGAATATGAATGATGAGTTTTACCTGATCAACTCGCGTAGCAAATAATAATTGGGGGAAACCCCGTACAAGCCAGCGAGTGACAACTCTACATGGACTTCCGTACGACTGAACATTGCAATTGCAATTTTCCATCGACCGTGCGAAAACCCAGGGTTCTATATGCAAATCTCCCAGTGAACGATAATAAATTTCTTGCACGAGTGAACGCGCAGATACATTGGAGAACCCCTGTATTATATGCTTCTATTTTGACAATCATCCGCGATTCTGGTTCGGGATAATATCCTGGAGCATTAGCTTCTCTCTTCCTCTCTCGAGAAAAGCACTGTTTTTTTACTCAAATAACCCAATACAAAATGAGAAATTACGCCTTCCACTTTTATTATCATAATACTGAAGAGACAAATTGCCTCATTAAAGACAAAAATAATGCACAAAGTTCATGTCATGAAGATTTTTATGAATCAGAAAAAATAAAATATAAACGGGACAAAAGTACAAAAGTATAACAGTAGAAAATAAACTCAAAAGTTTATTCCGCACTTTATGCAAATTTTATGAAACAAAAAACCAATTTAAATCGTCCAATGTATTACGTTCTCAATTCGAAATTCATATTTGCGCGTTTAAATGGTCATTTTATCAATACTCTATTTGAAATTGTAAAGTTGTTTACAATTTAATTTTGAATTGGATCATTGAGAACATTTCAGTTTGAAATTGTCCATTTCTTAACGTTATAAAATTAAAAATAACAAATACTTTCAATTTTCAATTGCTTGATGTTAAAAATTATATTTTTCAATTGTAAAAAATATCAGCACTTTCAATTTAGAAATTGATATCTGACTGTAGAAACTCCATGCATATAGGTATTTTAAATAAGCTTTCCAATGGTAAAATTGTTCATTCTACAAAGCCACAATTCTATAAGTTTTACCATTTGAATTAATGTTAGTAATAGTTTTCTAAATGATTTTTATTTGAAATAGAGCAATTTATTATAATACTTAACATCATTTACAATTAAAAATGACTCAATTACAATACAAAACTCTAAATTAGAATCAATCGAGTGTAAGGGTAAATGGGAAACGGAATGACTGATACGATATTATGCAAGGCGTGAAACAAGGATGCGTTATGTCCTGATGGCTATTTATCATATTTATGGATATTTATGGATAAGTGTCTAAGAATGGCCTCTTCGACGAGGAAGGTGTAGATCTCGAAACAGTGAAGGTACGTGGGTTAGCTTTCGCAGATGATAAGATTGTTATGGCAGAATCAATCGAGGACTTGCAAAGAATATTGAATAAACTTAATACAAGCATGAAGAACATGGGCCTCAAAATTAACGTAAATAAAACAAAAATCATGATGTTTGAAGGGAAAGTGAGAAAACAATGTGCAACATTGTCCTAAATGATGAGAGATTAGAACAAGTTGACAAGTACGTATATCTGGGTAGCCTATTCACTAGCGACGGAAAAATAGACGGGGAGTTAGATAGCTGGGTCCATTCTCAGAAATAAAAACATGCAAAAAAAAAGCTAAAATGACAATACATCATTCTATGTTCGTACCGACTGTACTATACGGTAGCGAGACATGGACCTGTCAAGAAAAGGGCAGGAGTAAAATTAACGCGATTGGCATGAAACCTATTGGCATGAAACCTATTGGCACAATATGCGAGAAAGCACTGATGGACAAAGTCCGAAACGAGATAATACTCAAAGAATGTGGTACAGAAGAGACACTAGTTGACATATGGGAAAGAAATCAGTTAAGATGGTTTGGACATCTTAAAATAATGAAAGATGAACGACTGATCAAACAAGTGTATAAAGGTAAATTTAATGGCAGAATGCCCGAAGGTAAACCGATGAAAGAATGGTTAGAATCTGTGAATGAGTCATTAATCCGAAGAAACACAAGAAGCCATAGAAACACTAGAGGTTGCATGAGAAAATTCAAGGACATGAAGGAAGCTAGAGTAGTATGCCAGGACAGAAAAGTGTGGCGACAAATAGTTTGTAAACAGAGTGGCAATAGAGTGAATGACGCCTGAAAAAAAGACATTAAAAACTAATGGGCCTAAGTGGGGAACTACAGATAAAAATTTTGTGAGGCTCTTCACTTGGGGTGATCACTAGAGAGATTGATCAGCAACCTGGGTCAGAGCAGTGTTGCGGAACGAACGTGTCATTTAAATGAAGAACACGAGAATTCTACATCAATCTAAAAAAATAATATATACCCCCTACCTCACATTACTCCTTTCCTCACCGAGCAAGTCACGCCTAACCCGAAAGGGAAATGGCCAAATAATATAATAATATGTACCCTTCAAAACAAAAACTTTATTCTTTGAAATTAACTTTGATTTAACTTAAGATAAATCAAATCTTCAATTTCTGTAAATGTGGCAATTGCCAAAACTTTAACTCCTTGTCCCAGTCATTTTCCTTTCAATAATAAATTATATCTATACAACTATCTCAGTAAAGTATTTATATCAAAGCACAATTTAGTAGTAAAGTTTTAAAAATTGAGTCGACTTCGTTTAGAAATTGAAAATAAAAAAGTATGCAAAACGTCTTGTTACGCACCTTGTCAAACTATAAATTACAAATTGCTGAATAATATTAACTGCATTTTTTAAATATTGGAATTTCACAAATATCACATGAAGACTTGAGGGCGAAAACTGGTTAAGGACCATGTATGAGGTTTTCACTTTGTGACACCCTTTGTGTTTGTAAACCATGATCACTATATTTGCGTAATATTTTTTTTATAAAATGTCCGTTAAGGTAAACGTCCCAGTAATCGTGACCTTAGTCCCAGTAATCGTGACCTTAGTCCCAGTAATCGTGATGCCAATTTTCTTGCTTTTTATTCTCTTTGAATGAATGTAATTTCTATTTGCTATTATAAAATGATAAAAATCAGTGAGTTTTATCATTAAATTTTACTTTTAACCCATTTTTGTAGCAATATATTCAAACTATAACCAAGTTTCACGATTACTGGGACCGTCATGATTACTGTGAGATTTACCTTAATGCTCCATAATCATTTATCATAAAATAAAACAATATTTTGAAACGCTGAAGTCAAAATCGAATGAATTGTGAAAATAGTCATTTTTTCAATATTTTAAAATATTTTTATCTGTTCTGCAAATATTTTTAAAAGATTCTTGAAAGTTTTTTGTTTGTTTTATCATAGTAGCATATCATGTTACACGACCTTTGGCAAAGTGTAAAATTACTAGCCATCACACGGAATTAATTCCTTGATCTCTTAGTTTTATATTGTCATACTCTCCTTGGGTTACCCTTAATTAAAAATAAAACTTTAGGCGTTTTGGAAATGTATTCGTTTTCAAAAATAGCATTGTCTAAAATGGCCAACTTTTTGGCAATCACACAAATTGATTTTCATTCTAAATAGTTTTTAGCTCAAGAGCCAAATGAAATCCAATCGAATTAAATATTGAGTTAGAAAATTTCTGGAAAGAAGTTTTATAAGCAAACATAGCTTTTGTATCTTTGAATACGTGCCAATAACAATAAAATAATAATGATGACCATGATAGGAGAAAGGATGAAGAAAATAGCGAATACGCGAATTCCTGACCTGAATTTGTGATTTGTCGAAACGAATTATGTACGTACGGCTAACAGAGAAATAACGTTGCTATTCCGTGTAGAAGCGTACATGTGGTAATGACTAACAAAACCATATAGAAATTCCGCGGGATTCTTGATGCGTGACTAATCTACGGGGTGCATGGCTTGATTATGAAATTATTTCATTATTCAACTGCACTCTAGTGATTTCGAGCGTGTGCCGCGGTCATGGCGTTTATCGATGATCGTCACTGAAATCACATTGCTCATTTCGGTTCCGGCATTTACGTATTTAGTAGGAAGTATCGAATTAGCAGAAGCTATGTGATTACGAATAATGTTTGTTTCCAATTCAATTATTATTAGAGGTCAATAGATACCCTTTTTCGTTCCATGCCTAGTGATCAGGTTCTCATTGGAAATGAACAATTACTATTTTAATTTGAAGTTTAAGCAGTTTCTCTCAAAATTGCTTATAACTGAGGAGTTAATTTCAGAAAATAAAAGTGTACGTAACGACGAGTTTGATTCGTTCTTGTTTCTTGGATCTTGGAGATTAATAATAACCTTATCTCGATTTATCACGGGTGGAACTTTCCGGTCATCTTTGCGTTACCAGCGTTACCTGTTACTCCACTTCCCACGCGATTTTTATGGTCGAGGCCAAGTTCGTTCTAATACAGTTCCTGTGAAAACGAACCTGACGGAAGTACGTGCAGTGTTAGGGAGACACGCCTGACCTCCCACCTTATAATAACGAACTCTTCGCTAATCTAAGTGCCAGTAGTGCCCTCACAAAACGAGTTACGAGTTACGAGCTGCGAGCTACAAGAAGTTCAGGGAGTCGTCGCTCCTTTTCAGGGAAAAGCGAAGGTTGACGTTCGATAGACGGCTGACATTTCCTGTGGTTACGCCCCTGATTTCATCAATTGTCAACTCACTTGTCGATCAATGCCCCCAGCCAACTTTTTTTTTGCCCAAGCCTATTTCCAGCAGCAAATTTCTCTTACCGATATTTACAGACGGCCGGAGCATTCTTCCAGAAGTCCGGAGCATAACTTTGAAAACATGTTCGTCCCTAGTAGCTCAAAAAAGACGAAGAAAGAATAAGGAAAAAATGAGAGGTTGGTTTTGGTTGTCTCTTTCTTCTTTCTCCCTCTTTTTCCTTATGTTATAAATTTGTCTCTAATAAGCCGAAAAAAGAGGTATTTGGAAATATAAATTTGATTTGTGAGCTTCTTTATGTTCTGATTTTCATACATAAAATGTTTCATAAGGAAGTAGATTTAATTTCGATCTTAAAAGAAAAAATTCAAGCTTTTATAGCTGAAAATTTCTCAATTTGATTAGTTTGTAGTAACCAGAAATAAAGTACAAATTAACGAACTGTCCATAACTCTATACTATTATGGAATGTTCTTGACTAAACTTCATGGGTTAGTCTTACGAAAAATTCCGTAATACTTGAACTAGATAGTACTGCAAATTAAAGCAGTAGCAATGGAACTCATCAATGTGGAAAGTTCAATCATATATTAAATAGAATCTATCTAATTTTAATAGTTTGATTCTCGGGTTTACTTCAATTCTGAGGGCTCAAAAAATCAAAATTATTGGCATTATCTAAAAACAAAACAAAAACCTCTCATCAATACCCGCGGCGTGGCGTCAATTCTCGGAAGACACCAATTCAGGGTCTCAAATCCAATATCGACTGTATTTAATTTGAAATTATAAACCTGAAAAATTGATCAATTATGCATTAAATGAACACATTTTCAGAAACAAATATTCAAAAATTTGCATTCAAATTTGAAACGTTTGGGAATGAAAAATTAAAAACTAAGACTTAAAAATTAAAATTTTCAAATTGTAACATTGAAAACAGAATAATTTTAAGTTTTATTGGACACTGTATGTGCTTCATATTTATAAGATAAGAATTTATAAGATTTCGAATGAAAAAAAAACCCACTGTCATTTTCTCTGTTCCAGACTGACAATTTTCAATTGCAAAACTTTTAAACTCTTCCATGAAACGTGTTTAATTTGTAAAACATCAAAAACTAAATTATTCTAAGCTTTGTTCTAAACTTAACCTTTTTTAAATTAGAAATACGAAATCAAAATGTTTTTATAGTGGAATCATCGAGGGTATTATGCAAAGTTGTATTATTTTAATTCAGATCGTTTCATATTAATAATTATCAATTGAAATTGTATAAAGTTCAAAATTTAAAATTTAGTGCCGGTGGACACATTGCCTGGAATGCTCTACCTACATGACGTCAACTGGCGATAAAAGAATTTTGCAACTATAGAAGCAGTGATGAAAATGTCAGAAAAACTCGAGAGGATCAATTTTGTAGAAATATGAAGTATAATAAAGCACAGAGACACATTAAATTAAGAATTAAATTTCAATTTTTAGTATGTACCACTTACAAGAAGTAGCAAAAAGCTAGTTGTAATTGAGGATTTGTAACTGATGAATCGACGTTCGCAGTAATTTCGAGGTAATTTTCACGCTTTGATGAGTTGATTCAAGCATTGTCGCGCGACAGATCGAAATGAGAGGCAGTGGAATGAAAAGCAGAAGACGGAATCCTTTGTCCCTAATTCGCACAGTTGTGTGTAGACTGTAGAGCAAGTTCCTAACAGGTTGTTGGCAGAAACCCGAAACAGGTTTCCACAAAATCAATGCTACATAGGAACCCCTAATCTTCTTACTCGCGGCAAACCTTTCCGTATGACGGTTGGGATATCTTCTTTATTTCTTTTCGTCTCATTTTCTATTCCTCTTGCAGTCTCCGGCATCCTACGTTAGTTTGACGAACATTCAAGATCGAGTTCAAGATCAAAAGCGGCGAGACCAAAGCGAGCAAAGTAATGCGAGCCGTGTGCATCTGTTAACACCGATTTGTCTGATATGCATACATTCTAATAAGATACATACGAAGTACAATTATTTCATGATAAACGCGAAAAAAATATTTTCTTGATCCAAGCAAATTAATCTTATCACAAGAAACTCCAAAATGTACTTCAATGAACAAACCTGATTTTCTTCAATCTTTTTTCCGTGGGGTTATAACGAAATTTCAAATAATTATTTACAGTTACGCGAACAAAGCAACTTAACGGAAAATTTTAATTAAACTATAAGTTGGAATTTAATTGCGAACAGAAACCAATTTTTGGGCGTGTCACATAAATTTCCTTCCCTAGACGCCAAATTACGAGAATGATTGTTGTTTCTAATAAAAGTGAATTCTGAAAGAGCCTCCATAGTGTGTTACAAATTGACAAACAAAATCATTTCCCGGAGAGGTTTTTCTGGGAAATTCTCAAAGAAATTTACGATACGTCGTGTGCTTGAAATAAGATTTTATGACCTCTCTTAAAAAGGGGACAGAGCACAAAAGGGAGGGATAAGCACTTGACCACTCTTGTCGTTTCTTTAATTATTATCCCTGTCTTTTTGGAATCTTGCGACGAAAACCAGAACATTTTCCATCTATGAAAACTCAATCTTCCTCTCTGATATACAGCAGAAGAATTTTTCAATAAAGAGAGGAAACTCGAGAAAACTTGAAATTCATTCGTCGCTTTACATATTTATGAGACTGCGTCATTTGTGAGAGTGCAATAACAAACTTAGGGAAAATACAAAACGACCAGATTCTTCTGCAAGTTTGATTACGATACTGGTTCAAAAAGTTATCCACAAGAATGCCTGAGGCAAAAAACTCCAGTTATTCATCAATCATCACAGTGAGAACATTTTTCATCACATTAGTCTCTGGAGATTCCTCTTTAAAATATACAAACTTTTTATTCGTCAGTTTGCTAAGATCTTATTATTTAATTATAAACTGAAAAAAAAATCCTATTGAATTAAGGGGCGCTGAGTGACACTATCATCCGCGTTCAAAAGCGGATGCTATTGATTCAAGTGTTATTAATAAGTGCATTTGTTAACTTTGTTTATAAAAATAATTTGAAAATATATAAATTATTTATTAAACAGATTACACTTTTCGTAGAACTCTTTTCATATTGCTTCTTACCAAATTTTTCAAAATAATTTCCTACGGTTTCACCAAATCATCATAATCCAATTCTGAACAATAAATCGTTTAAGTAGCTGAAAGTATTATAAAATACATAATTTTTTTACCAACCATATGGTACAACCAAATGGATATATTAATTTAGAAATTGCACTGTATTTGATTTTGAACACTTCCCATTCAAATTGTTCCACTTTTCACCTTTCACTTAAAAACTTTCCAGATTTTCGTGCTTTAAAAAATGGTTTATTTGACATTTGTTTAATTATATTACAATTTCAGATTATTGAATTTTGAACGCCCTAGGCCTAGTTGGAAGTACTTCAATTTTCAACTATTCTCATTATTAAAAAAATTTAACATATAATGTTGAACATCTTTTTGGATTATTAATTGTAAACTGTAAATTGTTCAATTCTGTTTCACAATTTGACTTCCTTTAAGTTTATGTTTTTAATGATTCCTTTCAAAAATACTTCAATTTTAGAAGGCTTGTCATTAAGTTTATTCGTTTTTGAACATTTGATTTTTACATTGTTCAACTGACACGATTCAAATTTGAATATTGTACTACTTCCAACATTTTAAATTTAAATTGAATGTTTCGAATCTGACATTTTTCCATTTTGAACGCTTAAATTGTGAATAATTAAATGTTCCAGGGTATATAGCAGTGTGGTCAAGTATTTTTCTCGGACCGATTTCACGTTACATCCGAGGTTACATCCCCCAAAACGCCCTGTCTCAAACGATGGATATTTTGAATACCTTTCTTTTAGGTATACAATTATACACACTTCCGAAAAGATCAATTCAAGAAATTTCCCAGGCGAAAGCCCCAGAAAGTTTTGTGGTGCAAGTTAACAGAAATTAAGTTACTGAAAAATGTTGTTGAAAAAATTGTTTTTTTTTTTATCTGAAAAAATATTGATCTGTGATAAAAATATTGTGCATAAAAATTGTAGATCTCATCGAACACACATATTTTATGTCCGAACATTTGTCCTAAAACTAATATTTTTCGAGTAAAATGGAAAAATAGAATTTGCAGATTTTCCCTCAAAAAAGATGATGAATATTCTGAAGGGAGAAAGGGATGTATGTGGTTCCCATACCCTTACACAAGAATGTGACATCACACATGGAAAATTTATAATTACATAAATGTATAATAATTTTTAATGTGCTTGATAAATTTAAATGACTGTTTTTATTGTACAAGTAAAGTATCCAATTATTATGTTTGTATTTTGTGTTTTAATATAGTCGTTTATGAAATGAAATCGAAGAAAAAGTTTGGCATGAAACGTGGGGTCGTATTTGTGACGTCACCCGAGGACCTAGGGGTTCAAGCTTTGTGTGCTGACCTGTGACGAAGAAGGGGAGAGGTGGAAAAATTGTTCAAAATAGTGGGACATAGTTTTAGAACGGCCCAAAAAAAAGTCTAAAAACTCATTTTTGTCATTTTTCTTAAAAAATATTAATTTTTTGGACGAAGTGTAAGGCAAAAAATATGTGTTCCGATGAGATTTATAATTTTTATGCAAAACTCTTTTGTCTAAAATTAATTTTTTTCGAGGGTTGACCCAGAAACATATGCTCTGAGAACGGCATTAAAATCCGAACTCAAAAGAACAAATATCAAGGTCTATGGCTTGATGTCTCTGTTTATTAAATTTTTTAATAAAATTATACCCTCATGAGGAGATCTAAAGTGATCTCGAACCATGCTGGTACCAAAAGTAGTATAAAAAAGACGGAGAAAGAGAAAGGAAATGAGAGTAAGGATGGCTTGGTTATCTCTTTCCCCATTCCCTCCCTCTTTTTTCCTCTTGTTATATACTTGTCTCTAACAAGCTGATTAAAACGTTGTTTGGAAACATATTTTGAGGCCTTTCTATGCAATTCTTTTTGCATATATTGAACTTTTTGAATATGTTTTTTCAAAACAACTGATTTTGGGATTCACAATGTTTCTGAGCCTTTTGGTTCAAAAATAGAACTTTTATGCACAGATTGACTTGATAATATTGCGTTTCTAATTTTCTTCTTAAATCATTTTTTGCTATATTACAAAAAAACGATTTTTTTCAACAAAAATGTTTAATAACTTAATTTTTATTAACCTGTGCCAAAAATCCTTGTGGACTTGCAATTAGGATGCCAATGGAACCCTTACCAAATCAATATTCTTGGGTGGCCTTTTTGAAAGTATACCCCCTTTTTTACTTCGCTTTAAATTATACCAAGATTTATTTTTCCTTTGAAATCAACTCGTAATACGAAACTAGTTCCTTTTTCATTTGGAAACAGTGGTTGCTATGCATTTCGTTCAAAAAGAGCCTGGTGTTATTTTAGTATAAGTTCATAACCCGCCCTTCAACGAATCTGTGGGTGGGCGTGGGCTTAATTCACGTCGAGTATTTAGCTAGTTAATCCTATGGGCTGTCTAGTGACATCACGAATCCTTCAGGTCGTTAAGATGTCTGTCAAATTGATGAACTAAAACAATTTTATGTGGACAATGCAGGACATTGATGGCAATCTAATGCATAATAATAAAAGAAATCGCACGGGACAATAAATGGAGAGACACGTTTAAAAACTAATTAACAAAATAAATACAGAGTTACAAAATTGATGCTATAACTTTACAATACTAATACATGATAATGTACTTTTCAATGCTCGCATTTTCTCTCATTTTACCATACAAATGTATACTATAAAATGCAATCACGGTTTTCCAAAGTACAATTACAATACACTGATGTAAATTTGCGGAGTTAATAGCTTGGACTTTATATATGTAATTTTGCATTTCACATTTGTATTGTAAGTTTTTTAACATTTTTAATTATTAGCAGTAATAATATCAGCAATATAAAGTCTTTTAAAGACTTTATAGCAGATTTTAAGATAAAAAGAAAGGTTTCATACATGCTTTATTCGACATTAATGCTTTAAAATGTCCACAATCGTATTATTTTGTAGATGAATTATCTGATATTATATATCAAAATTTCCCAATTTATTATAAAGCAAGAGACAACGGTGCTGAACAAAATTGAAATAAATGGTTTGAGTCAGAGTAAATGAAAACACATCTCGCTGCAATGTATTTGCTCTTTCACACCTGGTTACATTCAGTTATTACAGTCAAGTTTCTTCTTATCCAAGTTCGACTGTGTATTTTACTTTCAGAGGTAAAGTACACTTCCGCAGTTCCGCAAGGACAAGAATTTCAAACTCGCATAAATTACAGTAAATTTTTTCTTTTTCTCCACACCCTTAATTCAATAATAAGAAATGTATTAGACCGCAAGGAATAAAGGAAAACACCGTGAAAAATGTTCGAAAAAGAATTCCGTTATTCGTTTGATATCTGACTGCGCAAAATCGAATAATATATAGTGGAGACATACAAATCTCCTGTTTCTGTTTGTATAAATGAAGTACGCACGTTGAAACGGGAGTTTTGTGCAGTCTATCGATATTCTGGTCATTATCGGGTATGCTAACGCAAACGTGATTGGGCATATGGATTTGTGACTATCGGTTCACTGTTCACAAAAGGTAGAATACCGAGAGACGCATGATATCCGAACTCGGATCCGAATGACAGAAATGCATTTATAAGTAGCTTTTCTAGACAGCTGCAATTTCTTGATTCCATATTCGACTGTTTGGTATAATCATACATATATCGGCGGAATGAGGCGATCCATTCAGATAAGGCATTATCGTCGATAAGATATAAATAAAAGCGATATGTCCCCTTATTCAGTTCTCAAACCCAACCCAGGTACTTTCATTGCTTTCATGTGACAGTTCTGCGCAGTCTTCACTGCCATTCAATTTTTAAACATTTTTTATTGTAATTGAACCTCTCCGGCTCAAAAAGGGATACGCGTGTATTCAGCCTGAGTGCCATTTTTTATTTCAAAAAGTCCTTATAATTATTTAATTGTAATAACACGTGACAACTTTTCTCCTTGTGTCTTTTTTTTTTTATCACAGGGTGACCTTTCTTTTACAAACGTGTTTACTCGCGTTAGTAATTCATAAACAAGTCTTCAAAGGAAAAACAATAACAGTTGGCTGGACCATTTCGCTCTGTAACGAAACCCAGGCGTCCAGCCATGAAGTCTGTAATGTCAATTTCCCACAAATCACTTTGAAAAACGCAAACTCCGTTGAATAAAGTGAAAAATATTTATGGAATTTGAATTTTTTGATTGCGACGCACATATGTATAGAAGTTTGCATGAAATTATTACAATAAGGTGCTAGTCAGGAAGACTAATAGAAGACCCATGCATTCTATAATGTATAAAATAACTACCCTGCTCTCTTACCATTCATATTTCAAATCATCTCCATTATCAGTAAGTCTACGATTTTCCAAAAATACCATTTTAATATATGATGTTAGCATTTTAATACTTTTTTCAGTTACTTACTTTCTACGAAGCCAATATTTATCTCTTGGATACAATAATTGTTTAATTACGTGGAAGATCTTGATAAGAAGTACCAAGGTTCCTTATCATAAAATTAATAAAATTACCGTGGAATCGCTGACTCGTAAGATATTCGCGAGCTACGTTTATCTCAAGTTTATGTTTCTGCATTCATTATCTTTATCAATTTCAAAGCAATATGATACGTATCAGTAATGCAGAAATGCAATCATAGATATCATTGGAAAGCTCATGGACAAAAAATCTACGATTTTTACATCATTTTATGTTAATTTAAATAAATGTTAACAGCATAAGGGTGATTGCAAAAAAGTTGACCACTGTTGTCCGAGTCATTTTCCACTTTTCCTTTAAATAATACATTTTTTCTAAAACCATTCCAGTAATGTACTCTTATACACTGTTAGAAAAACCTGTGCTACATTTAGTATAATTATAATGGAAGCAAGAATGCACAACATGAAATTAAATTTAGTATACCAGCGTACAGTAAATTTAGTATATACAATTATTCATACTGAATTTAATGTACACATACATGAAATTTAGTATATGCGTGTTATTGATGCAATTAACAAATTTTAAAAACCCACCATTGAATTAGTTGAATTTTTTGACAAATTTCAGGACTCAGTATAGAGCCAACCAGCTTGATTAGAAGCTGAGTTAGCATCCTTCGCTTTTATTTACTACCGACATCAGAGTTATAAATATTTTTGAATTTTTCGAAAACGTACTCATTTTTATTTTTTAATTTAGTCGAAAGTTGACCAAGTTACAAAAGGTGCTTTTAACCAATTTTTGTTCACCTTCACTGCAAATTTGCATCGAAAGTTATGGATGCATCGCGACCAAATGATATTGTACTTATTCGTAATAAAATGAGGATTGACAGGATGTACGTGTTTCCTTTTTTAAGCGATTTTTTTATTGAGTTATTCAATGATTTTTGAAGGGGCCAGGATTTTTGTAACAGATAGCAGTACACATTTTTCTAACAGTGTATCCAAGCACAACTGATGTAGTAAAGTTTCAAAATTTCAGACGAAATCATTATGAAATTATAAATAAAAAAGTACGCAATATGTCTTGTCACGCACCTGTCCCAGTCTACAAATTTAAAATTAAATATTTCTAAACAATATTAATTCAATTTTTTAAACATTTGAGATTTACAAATATCACTTAAAGACATGAGAATGACAAATGGATAAGGAGGTAGTAGATATTTGTCACTTTGATACATTTAAAGCTTTAGAGCTGAGAATGTTAAAAATCAGTTTAAATCTGTAAACAATAATCACTATTTTTGCGTAATATTTTTTATTAAATGCCCGGTAACGCTCCATATTAATTTATGTAGTCAAAATCAAATGAATCATGAAAATAGTCATTTTCCCCATATTTAAAAAGTGTTTTGTTTTATCATAGTCGCATGGCCCGTCACGCGGACTTCTGGAATCTACACTGAGAAAGCGATTTTTTTGATTCAAACAAAAAGATTTGTTTGAATACATTTTTTTGATTCAACACATCTTCTTTATTTCAATTAAGAAAACATTTATTTAATTTCAATATATGGAAGATATTGAAACTCATTAAATGAAACAAATTATTTGTTTGACACGATTTGTTTCATTCAAATAAACAATTTCATTGAGTCAAACAAAAATTTTGCTTAAACGTCTTATACTTAAATTAAAGAACGTATTTATTTGATTTAAACAAATAATAGTTCTTCATTTATCCGCGTTAGTTTCGGGGCGCTGCAGCGCGACTTAGCTTCAGGCATTCAAAATGGTGGTGAATCGTTGCATGTATCAGCGTGTTTACTCGGAATGTGTAACTGTAAGCGGTAAGAATAAGCCTAAGCGAAGCCTCGAAAATTTAGAAGTTTCATTGGGCGAGTTGGATAAGGGTTGGCTTTCCACCAACTCCAGACCGTCGCGAGTCTTATTTTCACGTAACTTCAGACGTCTGTAAGAGAAATGAAAGTATTTGACAAATTTTTGTTGTTCCGAAAACTGCACGAAACATGGGACCTAACAAGCGATTCGATCAAAAATTTTGAAGATAAGTTTATTTTTTTCTATATTGTTAACCCTATGAAAACGATTTAAGGTTTTATTAAATGAATAAATGCAATATATACATGCAATATGAATAATAATACAGCACACATTCTTGAAATACCCGCTTTAACAAAACTTTTGTTATTGAAACAAGCAAATAATTTGATTGAAAGCAACAAATTCCTTTTTTGAATAAAATTGAACATTTATTCAGATCGAATAAAACCTGCAATTAATTTGACAGAAAAAAATGTTCAACTTAAACAAGAAGTTTCTGTCATTCAAACAAAAAATATATTTAAATCAAAAATATATGGTCAACCAAAAAATTTGTTTGAATCAAACATATGTAGTATGTTTGACTGTATAACAAAGAAAGAATATGTTTGATTCAAACATAATATATTTGATTCAAACAGATATTTTTCTCAGTGTATTATAACGAAAGCGTAACATTCGTATCCATCACAAATACATTCCTTGATCTCTTAGTTTTATATTTTCGTATTCTCGTGGATTACCCTCAATTTTTAACAAATATTTTAGGCGGTTTAGACCGGTTTGTTGTTAGCTTTACTGGCATTTTTTGAGTAAATCTTACAGAAATTTTTAAAATTACACAAAAACCTATAATGCTTTCATGCCACTCTGCACGGAGGAGATAATTGGTCCGTTAAGTTTTCCACGACTTTTAAGTAATTTCAGGACAGAAGAAAATTTTAATAGAATTTATAGTCTTGTCTAGTGATTATTTTGGTACAGTTTTAAAAAATTAGAGAAACGTATGATACATTTGCAGGTCGTATATGAGAGATTTTGATAAGTAATGATTTTTATATTTATAAGTAATAATTCATATACAAATAGTATGTTAGCCCATAAACAACTCATTGCATTCTTATGACACGGAAAAAATCGAGGAAAAAATTTATCGTTAAACAAGTCACGGAATTGTAGCTAGGTCTCGGATTCGAGATAAAAAAATGAAATATTACATTCTTATTTCTATGAGTAATGTATGGATGAATTTCGAAGTTCATTACGAACAGTTCTTGAAAATTTCAGACTGAAATATAAAGAAGAAAAATGTTATTTGTGCGATTCAATTTATAAATTCGCAACTCTCAGGATTCGAAACCCTCAAAGACTACTGTCTCACCAGTTTCTAAACATAAACCAGGAGTGCGTAAACACGCGCAGCCATCAAGGCCAATCAAAATAGGTATTATAAAACTTCTAGCGTGTACACGTACAGGTGAACCTACATTCCAGTTCCCAGATTTGTCGGGCAAGCTCGTGAGTGCTCTGAGAATCTTTTCCAAATCACTCGTAATATTTTTGTAATTATTCAAGTAGAAAAAAAGCGATGAACCGTTTTAGAATTTTCCGAAGAATTTTCACATCGAGTTCGTCAATTCTTTATCGAAGTTTGCAGATTATTTTAGAAAATACATCAATATCCGAGACCTAGCTACTAGTTCGTGACTTTTTTACGTATACATTTTTTCCGTGTATGGTTAATTAAATTCCGTGGCATTGCGGTTTACACCTATTGTATATTTGCGCTGTTATTTCAAAAACCCATATAACATTGGACTATTAAGTATGGGACAACGATCAAGATTATCAAAACTAAAATCCCTAGATATTAAGAAAAAGATATTACGGGATAATATCTTGATTATAAAACTTTATAACCTGAGATGATAAAATCTATAATCCAAGATGTAAAAATCTAACATCCATATTATAATCATAGTCCATTAGATAACCATAAATATATACAATAATTTGTGCTAACGTATTTATAAACCTATACAAAATTTTGTATAGGAACGCGCAATGAGCAGGAAAGAGGCTATCATAAGACTGCAAAAATTAATGCGGATGCATACGACACGCACCACGATATTTGGTAACATCTTCATATATTAGAAAAATATTGTAGATTATACGCGCTAATATACTTTTCTGTACGGTGTATTATTCTTTAATTCTATAATCCAGTTCGTATAATCCATTTTTCTGAGTGCACACGTTAGTAATCGTAGCCCTTTTTTTCCTGACACAAAACTCGCTTTCATATATATATAAAACTTACGGAACTATTTTCTTATTTGTCACACATCCCGTCATATACATATAATATGATAAATATTCCTCCAGACGTTTTCTCCGTGGAAGATTGTGGGCGTCTTTTCTTTCCGTACACTATTTTTTTTATAATGTATCGCCGTAAAAAAGTATCATTGCAGTACTCATTTCAGGTAAATATCAAAATCAGGCTCTAAAAAAACCCTCGCAGAAATTCTACGATCTGGCCGCCCCCAATCAGGACCGGCGTTTAATGCCCCCACCAAGGCTTGCCACATCTGGGCCCGAACGGGTCCGTGACAAACTTTCTGCGGGGGTAGCCGGTGGTACTAAATTGATTCACTCAAGTCTTAGAATGAACTCAGAGTCATAAATGTTTTTCATTGAAAATAACAGCATGATGTTATCTTTTTCAAAAACAGGACAACTGGAGTCTCAAATACATGCCTGCAAAAAATTATACTGTAACAAAAAGGGAACTCTAGTCTTTTACAGTAATTGGTAAAATGGTATATACTACAAATGAATGAAGTAGTTTCTAAGAGCCTCTGGTCCCACCATTCTAAATAATGCTAATGAATTATAATTTTTCGTTGGACGTGTCAATGTCGTTTAGTATCGCATTCCTGAATATGCATAGACCCTCTTAAGCCTCTTCGATCGAAATTCGGCGAGCAGTTTCGAGTTTCTGCCAAGCATTTTCGACCATCTTTTCCTACCATCACAAAGCTCCTATTCTAAGTCCGACCATCCTCCATTCTTTGCCACTATTGCCTCAAGAAGGACAGGTAACACTCTTCACACCAGTTCACAATTTTTTTATGTTTTCTTCATGAGGTTGTAAATAGTAAAGATTTGCGGTTAACCACCAAAGTAAGACGTTCAAGCTTTAAAAAGTGTCTTTCAGAAAGGTATTTATAAGTTCCTTATCTAGATTCTTCACAATCAGCTTGGCTAATGCTCTACTAAAGAAAAGACTGTGATTCAGGTATGGAGAACGAGTGAGGAGATGCCACAAGATAAAGAATGCCGTTCTCTTTTCTCTTGTAAATAAAAGCGTAGTCTCGATGACCCTTTTTTCGAGGATCACCGCTTTGACTGCATAGTCTGTAGTCAAGAGTGATGAGGTCATCGACTTTTTTTCGAACTCTCAAGAAGTATTGTCAGGTTTAACCATGCAAGAGGGCTTCCTTCTCATTTCTTTCCCTTTTTTATTTCTTCATTGGTACCTTTTCCGCTATTCTTAAGAGCAGCGAGCATGAAGTCTGCATTTTTTCGCGCATTGTTTTCTTTTATTCTTCACTTTTTGTCTACTAAGCTACTAAGGACATGAAGATTTTTGTTCTTTGGCGAAGCAACTAGTGGATCAGACTCAGGGCCAGATGACACCTAAAGTAATACTATAAAACTAGGGATTCAATTTTGTTTCAGATCATTTTCTTACAAATTAATTTTGAACTGCATCAGAAAGGTTCGCTCTCTTGATCAATGCAAAAACTATAAACCAATTGAATTGCTTCCAATATTCGTATTGCTCAATATGAAGCAATTCTGGTAGAATATTGTTTCAGTACATTTTGACGTCTTGTGTCAGTTTTCAGAAATCTGTCTTTTGTCTCATGCCATGTTACTGGATGTGTCAAGTGACGCTTTGTCGTAAATGTCCAGTTCTTGAACAATCGCGATTTTCAAAATGTATTTTCAGTTAACGGTTCAGGCGGCTCTGACTGTTTACGTTTCGCTGTATGCGCTATATGAACAAGGCTATTTTCAGGCAACCCCCGAGATTGTTCATCTGTCGAGACTCTGGTGTATACCAAAATATCTGGTTATGTTGACAGGAACGTTGTATTCCTAAGCTACCAGAAAACAGTCTAGTCAAGATTTCTGGTCAAACTCTCCAGAAATTCTGGTTAAAATTAATCGTATTTCTTGTAAGACTAACCAGAAAATTGCCAAACAGAAACTTCTAATACTTTTAACCAGAATTTATAGTAAGGGCATATTTATCATTCTATTCTGGTTGAAGTAACCACAGTGCCGGATTAATAAATTTTGGGCCTTCAGGCCGTAACTTTTTGTGCTTGTAATATATGTCTTTATTATACATTTTAATTTACAGTATTTAAAATCGCAATTTCCTACTTTAAATGCGTTTTCTAGCCGAAGAAAGCTAATGTTCGTCACTCTATGAATTTTTCAAGTACATAATTCTTTACTCGCTTTAATACAATTAATGTTTTTTTTTAAAGAAAAATTTACAAAATTCTAAAAGGCCAATGGGGCTCAAATTCCTAATAGCATATGTAATTTGAAATTTAAGTGATAGCATAATTTTGAACGTTAATTTACATTTTTTTAAAGGAAAAGATACTAATGTCGAAGCCTAAGGTCTAAGGCGTCTAAGGGGCTCACTGGGTCCCTAATTCCCGATAGTATAATTGTGAAATTTAATTGACGCTTTTTTGTAAAAGAAAAAGTTACAAAAGTCTCAGGGGCCCACTGGGCCCCTAATTCCCGACAGCATAATTTTGAAGTTCAATTGACGCTTCGTTTTAAAGAAAACGTTACAAAAGTCTAAGGTGGCCCCTAATATCCCACAGAGTCACTTTGAAATTTGATTAGCGCTTTTTTATAAAAGAAGAACTTACAAAAGTCAAGAGGGGCCCACTGCGCCCCTAATTCCCAATAATATGATTTCGAAATGCAATTGACTTTCTTAAAAGAAAAAGTTACAAAAGTCTGAGGGGCCCTCTGGGCTCCCAGACCCTCGGGCCCCCTAGGCCATGGCCTACCTTGGCCTAGTGGTTAATCCGGCATTGAGTAACCAGAATTTCTTCTTTTTATTGAACGAGTTTATCCTCTAGTTTATCAAATTCCAAGTTGTTTAAATTTCAATATTTTTATATTACATATATTATTTTATAGACACCGTATATGTTTACGGAATTAAATTAAAAACCATCGTACATATTTAGAAGCAGTGAAAATTGAAGAATTTCCATTTCAAATCAATCAAAATTGAAGTCTGAGAGAAGTCAATTTCTGATTTTAAAACAAGTTGTGCTCAAAACATTAAATTAACAATAAACTATTTACATCTAAAATGAAGATAATTTCAAACTTTGAAAGTTAGAACTCAATCAAATTTAGATAAGATACATTTTTTTGATGTTTTATTCAATTATACAAACAAGTTATTTGAGTTTACAATAGGAGATAATTGATTTTCCAAATAATGTTATTAAGTTGTAAATAGGCTTAGTAAAAGAGCAATAAATCGTGTGCTGAAAATTCAAACGATACTTAATTGTAATATTGACAAGGTAGTTGAATTTTAAAATAATTTCTAAAATTATATATTTCTCATAATATAAATTGTACAGGAACAGCAAGACAAGATTCTATTCGTCAATTTGAGTAAAACATCTAGTATTATATTATTTAAATTGCATAAAATTCAAACATAAGCCTGACTAAAATTATTATACATGTTATGGACTTGTAACCTCGCTTGTAACTTAAAGGGGACCATTTTGAAGAAGACGGAAATAACGTAATAGCAGGAAGAGACGCAGAATCTCTAGGGACTCTAGGGTAATAAGACAAAACGACTTAGAGCGTTATTATTCACAAGAAAATCTAAATTACAGTTGTTGTACTACACAGGAAAAATATATTCAGCGTGGTAGACCGACACCGGTTAATGAGGTATGGCTTTTTCAGGCTACCATCTGCAGCATAAGTTAAGGGCGGAAAGCAGAAAACGCTATTGTTTAAATTTTTGTATCATCCGGGTCACTAATGAATAAGGGGGAGGACTTCATCTGCTGGCTTTAAAAGAGACTGTAATTGCGCGCCAGTCCTATTTTCAGAAAATTACCCGCTGACAGACTGAATGACGTTGAATGAATTTCAAATTGAAAGACACGTGGAACAACGGATTTTCTCCATAAATTTTAATTAAACAGTGTGATGAAATATGTTACAGTGAAGCATCTACAACTCTTACATGGAGAAACCGATTGATTGGAGAATACAGAAAAAACTAAGCATTCAATTTTGTTTCAGGTCATTTTCTTATAAACTCATTTAATGTCAAAACTGAAAAACAATTGAATTACTTTCAATAATCGTATTGATCAATATGAACGAATTGCGGTTTAAGGTAAACGTCCCAGTAATCATGACCTTAGTCCCATTAAACGTCACTTCTAACATATTTTTTAATAATATATTCAAATTCTAAGCAAATTTTAAGATTATTGGGACCATCGTGATTACTGCGACATTTACCTTAATTTTGTTTCAGTATATTTTGAAGCCGTTTTCGTTTTCAAAAGGGAACTTCTTCTGTGATTTTTTCGTACGGGGAGAAATAGGCGTATGATTATCTCCATAAATATAGATTATAGGACAAGGAGTGCCAAGAAATCGGCATATTTTTATCATGCTCGTCATTTTTTATCATGCTAGAAACGGAGCGATGGTTCGAGCTGGTCCAATTTAGCGCCAAGGATAAAAAATGTTTAATGAAATTTTTTCAATTTGTCAATCATCGTTGTGCAAGTTAGAAATTCAGAATCTACATATTTCGACGATTTCAGGTATCTGAAATCGTCCTCAAAATGTTTACAATTGGAATAAATATAATGGAATGAGATACGCCAAAACAGAAAAATGTTGTGGATTCAACTCCAGAATTATATATTATATTGCCGGTCTCTAGTTGCATAAGGTCGTAAGCCACAATAATGAAACTTTACAGGAGAGGCAAAAAACATACTGTAGGGTTAAACCTTCAGAAGGCCACGACCCATTTGCTTTACAAAAATATATATTTCAAGAAAAAAAAGTCTTTGTATGAATGATTGTAATACGTGTGGCTTACGTGGAATCAACTGAAACAAAACGTAATGCTGACCATCCATATTTTCCATATCTGCAGCAGTTTCCATACTTCGAGAACCACGATTTTAATTGTACAACAATATGAAAAATAATATCTTTCAGGCTGTGTTTACAGTTTACACTGTTAATGTTAAAACTGGTTAAATTTAACTGCTACCTTCAAGTGCATTTACTGTGTTATTCTTGTAATTCAATGCGCTTTTATTTAAAAAATGGTGCGTAAAAACTGTAGAGTCCACAACCTGTGAAATACAAATTATCGACTTTTCATTCAATTCCAATGAAAAAGAACTGAAATCGGAAAATAGATACAACCTGTTAAACACAAAATCTGGCGATACGGGCATCAAAAAATTTGCCTTCAGAAAAATGTAAATGTTCGTTAAATATGGCCTAAATTGTGTTATTGCACTTAAAACAAGTCTGAGTGTAGCAGAAGTAGGTCTCGCTGGAATTGCAGAGCAGTATTTTGAACAAATACAGGAATTCTCGAATCGTACTGCATCAAGGCTGCACATACGTTCTTGAGTACAAAGGTATTATTGCCACAAACCAGTAAGTTCGGCCATTACCTTGGTGGCTGTTTTAACTAAACAATGCTCGAGACTACTGGATCGTCCATGTTTTCGTAGAGCAAGGGTGATAACGTGAGCCATTACACTGGTTGTGATGGGCCTCGAATTTATATCTCCCGCACTTATACATTATTCGTTTTGAAAGAATATTTTAATGTACAATCGTTCCTCTCTTAAGACTCCTCAAATAGCAAAAATCATAATAGCAAATCAAATAGCAGAATATAATAAACTATATTCGATTAAGAGAATTTTAAATTCAAATGCTATATTACTTTTTTATCGTCAAATTTATAAAGTTTAAATTAAAAAATTAGGCCTTCTACATTAAGTTATTGACAAACTTTAACATTTCGAGCTCAATATCATGAAAATTGAATAATTAAAACTTGAAATGCTTAAAACTTGGAATCGCAGATTGAAATTTGTTAACTTAAAAATTGACTCGTTCTAAATCACATAATTCAATGTGATATCAAGTAAGATTTGAAATTTGAAGTTATTGGATACATTTATTCTGTATCAAAAATTCAACAAATTTGACATGCTTGACCCTAAAAAGACTTTACCTCCCCTCGGTACACACGAAACTTTACGTTATAACAATATGTTTTTCGAGTTTTTTCATGAAATTACCAGTAAAGTACCTCCCTACCAATAAAGACCTACTGTGCTTCTCCAAAATAAACACGAAAAAGCAAGGAAATCATACTCGTGTTAGAACTCGTTTTAGACAAAGAAATTAACCGCCTGCTAATTCAAATGAATCCGAATTCTTGTCGATTTGAACGTGATCGTTGCCCCCATGCAGATTTTTTTCTTTATCGGCAGACTTACCAAATTGAAACGTTAGTTTTTGTTCAGCTGACGGAACATTGTAATCATCGATAATGGTCTGAAAGGAACGCACCATTTTCCATAAATCTTGGAAAGGCAAGGACATAAAGAAGACGCTGGAACTTTGAAATCCGTGTAAAGACTTCAAGGGAAGAAAATTGAACCAATTCCCGGTGTATTTGTCACGCTAATCGACATTCCAGGCTGCGGCAAAAACCAGTTTGCCAGAAAACGACATTTTACTTCTCGCACAATTTGCCAGGTTTACACAGGTAGGCGAACTTTGTAGTACCCTTTGCGACTGTAGATTGGAGAAATCCATGAAGAGGCCTTGACTGGAAACAGGCTGCTAGAAGCTAGCTGTGCATACAAAAGAGAGGGTACCTCTCAGGTAACTTTTCTTGGAGCCGCTCCGCGGTTTCGGGGGGCCGGAGAACCCAAGAGAACATCTATCTATTGTTCAAAGGGACCTCTTGAGTGCAAGGTGCATCTTTCAACGCCTCGGCAGGTGAATGAGGGGAAGCGTTTGCTCTTTTTATACTCTTAACTACATTTTTCTCATCCATCGACAATTTTCTCTCTACTTCTCAAGTCACTTCCCGAAGCGTTACACCTGAAGCAAGACGCCTCTCTTCGTTAAATTTTTTTACTTCACGACTTCCGTTAACGAACGAGCGGTACTAAACAGTGGGTCTTAGTCTCGATTCTGGATATTGTACGAGCAAGAGGAAATAATTTCAGAGAATGCTTCAAGGGAAAGCTTCTTGAAGATTTACGATTTGAAGCCGGAAGATGAGAAGAGACGGGTTATGTTGTAAATTAACAAAGAAACTTTTGCGACAAAATATGAGTTTCATCGTTAAGGATTATTTTATGTTGAGATTCAAAATCAGGGTGGCCAGTTTAGTATTGAAAAAAAATTCCCAGTCATTTAAACTTTAAAGGCTTTCAACAATTTCTGACGGTCATTAGTAATTTAAACGATTCTTTATTTCGTAGCTTCATTTTTCTTAATTTTTAGGAAATTCTTTGGGACAAAAATGGCCCTTATTTCAAAAAAACTATAAACATGAAAAATGATAAATTTCAATTCATAGCACTCAAAAATGTAATTTAAAAAAATGTGTGTCACCTTCTTCTGTTCAACATATCCCAAAAGTAAAAGAGCTATGGCCATGAAATTTGTACAAATTGAAGCTCCAATTTATGTCTAGGTCTGATAAGAGTTTGAACTAGATCTGATAATTAGAGGTGGTTTTTTGTGTCAAGAAATTTAAAAAAATAACCTTGTTTATGTGAAAAAAAACTTTACGGATATTGGGAATGCTACAGTACTATATTTAATCCGAGGGGTTAACAACTCGTGAAGTCAGGTGTACACCTTCGCTGAAGTCATTAGCGTGAAGTCACTTGAATTCACATGAAATCATTAATTTGAAGTCAGTGTACGAATGATCTCTTACGATCTGGCAATACCGATTTATAAACTTAAAAAGGCACTGAATAATATTACGGAATTTTGCGCAAAACTAAACGGTCAAGTATAGTGCTAGGGCTAGTATTACGGAATTTTCCGTAGCGTTAGCTCTGAACCAGCTGCAAAAGGGATTAATCTTACGGAAAATTGCGTAACGCTAGACAGTTAGGTTTAAAAAATATATTGTTTATCTTTTTTATATGAGGACAACTTTTTTAATATTGGGAATTCAAACAGTATTCTATCTCTATAGGACTTGTTTGCGTCTTCGAAGCGCATCGGAGACCGATTGACGAACCATTCATGACCTGCCAATACCGTTTTTAAATTTTTAAACCAAATTATTCTCCTCACTTACACAAGAAAAACTTTTTTATATTGGGAATCAGGAATATACCAGTAATGTATGCAGTGAGCAAAAACAAATACATATATCTATAATAGTGAATACATCCATATAGTAATTAGCAGAGGTATTATTCTTTGAATTCAGTCAATCTTACTGCGTTAAATAGTTGAACTAACAAGTTGCCTTGCAGAAGTTATATGGAACTGTTGGGTCGAACAAATTCTAGGGAAAGTGTGTACGAAAAGCCGCGTCACTATCTACCATAATGGTAGATACAATTATTAGAATGATATTAATGATTAATACAATGATTGTAGATTCAACAATCCACATTTCGCCTGTAAACGGTAAGACTTCAGACATTAATAATTTCAACTTGAAAGATGTCGAAAGTTAAAGAATTAGGCATTTTCACTTCATAGTGAGCTAACTTCACTTCATTAACTGCTGAGGGGAAACAATGTATCAAATGCATGGGATTCAGTCAACTTTTGCCCTATTTTGCTAATATCATCGTGCTATTCATCCCTCAGCACTAAACGAAGTGAAGTTAGAATAGTTAGATGATGGTTGAAGTGAAAATACCTAATTGAAAACAAAATATTGAAAATTTTAAATGAATGATTCAAGAAATATTTAAAAACAAAATGTCTTCAAATTCATCTATCATCTATGTTCGATTCACAACATTCGAAATGGAACCAATTCAAAATTGAAATTAGATCACATCCTTATTTGAAGCTTTTTTGGTCATTATTATTTTAATTAGTGCACTCCAGGTCAAGCACAGTTTGAAATGACGTTAGGAATTTTTTTATTTATCGACATTATTTTCACTAACAGAAGGGATATACATCAATCTCTTGTGTAAAAAGTCACAATCAGTTTGCGGTCCAGCGGTCTCAATGGAAGTCGGAAATATTTTTTGTTTTTGCTAACTGTTTATGAAAATGACTTCCCTTCCTTGTACATTTACTCAGTTCAATATGGTAAAGAACAAGCAGAGTAAGATGAAGAACGCCTGGAAACGCAAGGAAGAGAAATAGTACGAAACGATTCATATTGATGAGATGAGACCCCTAATTAAAATTAATTGCTCTCGTTAAACGTAAATAAGAACTGGCTAAACGATTAAAGGAAAAACGTCTGCTTTCTAACAGAGTACCCATTGCTACTTTGTGACACTGAAGGATATTCAATGCACATATACTTTCGCAGAACTAAAACAGTTGTGCTTCAATTCCTTCCTCAGAAATAAACTTTCCGTAGTGATGAAATATATGTATCATTCATCAGTTTTTTAATAATAAATTTAAATTTAGAATTTAAAATTTAAAGATTTTTCGGGTTTCAATCGTGTGCGAAACTATGAATGTTGCCGACGTTTCGTGAACATTGCAGTTCACATCTTCAGGGCTTCAGGGCTTTAATAATTATTAGTATTTCCCATGTGACACTTACAGAACTAGAATATGCAGTCCAACTTCGATAACTCGAACGTCTATAAGTCGAATTTTCGATAACTCGAAGACATTTTTCGGCCCCGGGATTTCAAGATAGGTATGCATAATTCTTCGATAACTCGAAGTTTTTTTTGCTTCCTTTAGCCTTAGTGGTACGAGTTATCGAAGTTCGAATGTATTTCATTATTCATAATGACTATCTATTAGAATTACTATGGAAACTCGTTTCTCACCTAAAATACAGCTTTTCCTCATACTGAGAAAGAAAATATATAAAAAAAGCAGTGCTGGCGACGCTGTTCCTGGTTTACAACTGAACGAAATGATCACTTGAAGGAAATTAAAAATATAAATCAACAGAATGAAATGAAAAATCCAATTTTACAAATGGGTTCTCTGAATTATTAAAAAGACTTGAAGAATTTCGTTTCAATTCGAAAAAAAGAATAGGCATAAAGCTGAGAGACACCTTTTCCTATCTGGCTGAATTGCATTTAAAATAACTCGGAGGAAGAAGTTCATTTGAGAAATGGTTTATAAAAGGTCTGGGAAGATTAGTTTGCATTTTGGTTTATTTGATGATACCTACTCTTGAGCAGGGAACACGTTGCTTCCACGCTCACCACCTGCTTCTCCATCAGCGACGGCTAGCAATATTCCTGACGCACCAAAGCAAGCATCTCCAAATTAATTAAATTCCTCCCTCTACTAACAAAGTATCATCGTCCACATGGCGATGGCGCGTCACAGGTGCAACAGTCGCTTATTCCTTTAAGCATCGTTATCTCCTCACAGGTTTAGAGTTGGATTACTCAATTTTCTCAAGAATTACAAAAATCGTATTTGTTTATTTTCAAGACTAAAATAGCAATATTGGGAAAACAGCGAATAAAGAAGGTCAATGATGCATCAATTATTAATTTAAGATCCTTTGTCAAATTCAACTCCCAGTTTTGCAAAAAGTAACTGACTGTATTTGTACCAAAGTACATTTTACCTTGATAATTTTCTAGCTATTGAATTTGCAACATTTTTCAACTTCAAATTTAATTTTTCATGAATACAATTTAAGTTTAAAACCATACAATCGCAACAGGTTTCAACTTTAATGTTTTAACCTTTATTGCATTTCATTTGAACCCATTAAAATTCAAATGTTCGAATTTTATATTTTATACATGGTCACGATTTCCAGTTACTTGTTTAGTTCTAAACATTAGAAGCACTGTAATTTGACGGTTACAGTTCGTACTTTAAAAGTTTTAAATTTCTGAATGTCAACTCACTTATTAATTAAAATAGCCTAAAATTGAAATAAAGATTGATGGAAGACAACGAAATATTTATTATTATACATTTTTGACGTTCTTTTTTTTTTTTTATGACATACAACTGAAATATAAATTGGCGAAATACCAAGATATAACTAGTTTTTATTGAGTTTAAAACTTCTCTTCATTTTTCATCAGGATATTTCTACATTTTAAAGTTTCAATTGTTTAGTCTTCTCCCAAGCTGTATCTCAATTTTGAGTCATAAAAAATAAGCTTATGGAAAAGATTTGTCAATAAAACGATTTTTTACAGAAATGACTAACATTTCCGAAAATATTTATCTGACTACAAGAAAGGAGTATAATTTATAATTATTAACCTTTTTTATTTGTATTTTCATTAATATGGAAATCAAGAAACAAATTTCCAAAAGCCTGAAATAAAGTTGAAACTATTGCTTAATAATAAATGCTTCATAGTTTAAAGAGAAACCAAGAAATTTTTTTGCCTAGTCCCGTTCTATGTATGTAAATCAATGCCGTTGTCGATTTCAACGGTCGTTCAAGTTGAAACACGTGTCGCCGGTTAGAAAAATTCAAAACTGCGGGGGTTCAAAAGGATCAACCGCCGTTCTGGACTTACAGGTGATTTCCAACTCATTCGCAATGCAGTACGATCAAAAACAAATTTCCTACCACCTACGTTCCTGAAATTCCTGAGAAGATTTTACTTTTTACAACTTGTAAAAATGTAAACACAATAACCTCCGAACTCAAGCGGCTGGAGAACCAAACCACGTAAAAACCGGCATGCGTTTGGCTCACCTGTTTTGTTTGCCAACCAAATCTTCCCCTAGGCGCATTATTTCATTCTTAGAACAGAACAAATTTTACTCAAGAAAAAATGGTTTCAGTGGTTTTACGCATTTGACGAGTGTAACCACCTGCTAGAGTGCAACGCGGTGCAGCAAAGTTGGGGGAGAAGTTTTTTTGTTCCGAAGGATAAATAAGGTAACAGACGCAGCGAAATCGAACGTGGAATGTCGCACATGATGGAGATTGCTTTTCTCACTCACCTGCAAGGTGTAACACCACGAGGATCACAGCAGCAGCCGGATGCCAAGAGGCTGCCATCGTGACAAGGGAGGTATGCACTGTCTGTTAACGTTTTTTTTAATATGAAAAAAATGTCACTTCGAAAATCACTACACGCACGATGCAATTTAATGTGAACACGGTATCTTGAACTAGGTGTGACAAGACATTTGGTATCTCGAACTTCACTCCGCTCAGACGTCGTATTGTCACGCTGGCCGATTTCCGACTGGCGGGGAGAGCCGCATTCGCGCTCGGCTGGCACATCGGGTGGGTTCGGAGATGCTCGGTACGCTCGGTTCGTCACACAGGACGCAGCCACTCAGGTACGCAGCAAGTGGTAAACGCCGAACGGAATCGCACCCGCACGCGCTTCCACCATTTAGATTTTAGATGGATTAAAAAAAATATTTAAAATGGCTTCTTTTGAAATGATCTAGCCGATTTTAAGGCTTAAGCCCTAATACTTGAGACCTTTAAAAGGCTAACTGGAGTATCGAATTCCCGGATGGAAAGTAAGCTGAGAAAAGGGGATTTAGTTTTGAATGAGGGAATGAAAGGATTGCGGTGAACCGAAATCGCAGATTTGGGTGATTCAAATGGGCCGTTACAGATGCGAAGTTATATTTTTTTAATGCTGCAAACGCACATGAATTTTTTTAATTTTCTAACAAAACAAATACTTTTTTCTCCAGTTTATATACTCCGGAAATGTCATCAGATTCGTTTTTAATTAGAATTATTGCATTAACAATTAATACACTGAGAAACTTTAGGTTAGAAAAATTACTAAAACGGATAGCAAATGGGGGCAAAATGCTTAAATTTCGACATTTTAATACATAAATAATAAGTTATACTATTTTTATAAGAAGATTTCCTATTTGGTAATAGCAATCCTTACTATTTTCTGTAGTAAAATCCGATGTAGGAAAAATTAGTAGAGAAATTAATAAATTATACAAAAAGAATAAAAGTAATAAGTATTTTAAATAACATAATATACTAAATATGTAGAAGAAATTACTATTGTCTGTAGGAACACGATGTGAATTATGGACATTTCCTACTTTTTGTAACAAAGGTTAATACCAATTATTAAATTTGGTCCTAAATATTACTAACTGATTTAGCAGAAAGTATCGAGCCTTGGACCGAGCGCGGCCGAGTGCATCTGACGTTTGTCGATCGCCGATCATATTTTTAGGTTGCGAAAATGACATCTAATTTATGTTTCAATGCAAAATCCGCAAAAAAACATAATTTAAAAAAATATATTTACTTATTTTAATTACATTAAAAATTTTGTTGTTTAAAATTATAAAAATATCATGAATATTAATCAATTAAGGATTAAATGAATTAGAACCAATAAACTTTCAATCATTTAGGTCATATGGAAGTTTTCATTCTGAGTCCCACAATGTCTTATAGGTAGATGGATCATCGCCCGACTGCTGTCCCGGAGACGCGTGTTCGATTCCCGCCAGCCTTCGTTTTCTTCTAACCCGATTTTTCTGTTTCAGCTTTAGAATATAAAATACTATCTTTTAAGAATATATACATATATGTAATTTCTAATGTTGTCAATTCTTAATTTAAATAAATGTGAATTATGCGTTAAATGTAGAACATGTGTGTAGGTAGGCTTGTGTGAAAGTTAGCAACACGTATTTATTTTTTTTACTATTCCCACTGTAGCATATTTTGCTAACCAGTTAGTAATTCGGTGCGCACGGTCCCTGCGCATCATTTTACTACAGCACTTTGTAAATACTGTTATCTTCTACAGATATTAATCCAACAAATTTACTATTTTCTCCTACCAAAATTAGTAAATAGTGCAGACTTGCAGTTTTACTACAGAGGTTAATAAATACTTCAAATGTCTTTTACAATAAATGCAATAGTTTTAAACTTTTAACTTTTATTCCAATATATTTTATAATTCTTTAAGTAGCTACGAGTTACTATTGAGGTTAGTAAATATTATTAAAATTTGCTTTTTGCCTCTCATTGCAAAGTTCAGATAGTGAAATCTAGTGTGATTTTTAACAAGAAATACAAACAAGGGTTTCTCAGTGTAATAGTGCGATAGTTGCATGAATTTTAGATAATGTATGTAGGCGTCCAGACAGTCTGTAATTCTTAAGCGATCTGAAATTTTGCTTAGAAATTATCTACGTTAAATATCCAAGAAAACTGTCAAAACCGATTTTAACATTTCTTTTTACGTTCAACAATATACTAACAAGTACAGCCGGAAAATTAGCCGTTTCAACCTCGGTTTCAACAATATGATTGTTTATGTCTGAACAATTTACTAAAATAAACTCCTTGTTGAGCATATAATTATTGATTGATAATAAAATATTTCTCATGAAATACCAATTTATAAAGTTATAATAAAGTAAATGGCAGAATGCCCAGAGGTAGACCGCCGAAAGAATGGTTAGAATCTGTAAATGAGACATTGATCCGAAGAGACATAAGAAGTCATAGGAACAGAAGAGCTTGCATGAAGAAATGCATGGACGTAAATGAAGCTAGAGTAGTATGCCAGGACAGAAATGTGTGGCGACAAATAGTTTATAAGCAGAGTGACAATAGAGTGAATGATGCCTGAAACAAAGACCTTGGATACTAATGGGCCCAAGTGGGGAACCATACATAACAATTTTGTGAGGCTCCTCACTTGGGGTGATCGCTAGAGAGATTGATCAGCAACCTGGGTCGGAGCAGTGTTGCGGAGTGAACGTGTTATTTGAATAAATAACACGAAAACTCCAGATCAATCTAAAATATCTATACCATAACACATATACCTATATACCTATCTACCTTATACCATATAATGACCTACTTTACACCTATATACCTATCCCACTACTTTCCAACCGAGCAAGTCACGCCTACCCCGAAAGGGAAATGGCTTAATGGTATAATAATAATAATCAATTCTTTAAACTTGTGAAGCCCGTGGGTATACCAATACAGATAACAAAAAAGTTATATTGAGATGAGAGCGTTTCATTAGCAAATGATTCAAAATTTATAATAATCTGATAGCGACTAACATTTTTGCTTGCTCTGTATTTTTATTGCATTTTTGGCATGCACAATTCTCCACATTAAAATTTTAAGTTCCTCAAGCTCCTCAATTTTTAATCGAATTTTTTGCGCAACAATATTATAAAAAATATAGTTGAAAAATTAGCAATTTCATAAACATGATTTTTGATCTAAAAGAGAATCGCTTAAACAAACTCGCTATTCATCAAAATTCACGCATATGTACTTAAGACACATGAATAAATAATTCATTCAATATAAAGCTAATTCCTATAAACAATTTATGTAAAAGAATACTTTTGTATTGTGTGAAAATGTTGAAAATACTGATTTCTTACATAAAATGCCTTATATTACGTAGTATTTGATTTGTAATTGTTAACGTAGAATGTATTTAATTTTGTATGGAATGGAGTAAGCAAAATAAATAAAGTATGGGCCTTAATAGTTTCAAAAATTGTTTATAACTTTATAAATTGTTTACAAATTTGCATTTTATGACATTTTTTGTTCCTAAATACCATTTTAACGATCAACCAGAATGATTTTCGTATAAAATAATTTTTCTCTAAAATCTACAACATCTACATTTATCTAGATATCTACTTAGGATTCCAGGGTCATATTTTCAGGTTTGAGTGGGAAATGATACTAGGACCTAGTCCTATACTCATACTGTACCTATTGGCAATATAATCAGGTCTCAAATATAACCGAAAGTGGGTATATTTCATATTTGAAGAAAAAGTACAACACGTGCGCTTATGGCACTCGCCAACTTAGATGCTTTTTCCTGAAAAAACGCCTCCAAAAATGCCCAGGCGCGTCGTTTTTCAACCTATTACTGAATTGCTCTGTTCAATGAGAGAAGGTCCAAACGGCCGACGAATTTTGTGGATCCCTTTTTACCTTTACGGCTTACGCAGCCTATCCCTATCGTAAATTGTTTCTGTGAAGGCAGGGTTTGTTGAGACGTTCGAGACTGCTATTGCTAACATCTGGTCACAACCCTTCGACCAACTTTTCTCGAAGGACACCAAAAAATAAATAAATATGAAACTATAAAAATATAAAAAAGGGAAAGGAAACTCTTTCACCAGAATGCCCCCTTCTTTCGGTAAACAGAGTATAAACCGAGGTATAAACTTATAAACTTCTTAAAATGTTGAGAATTTATTGGGCACAAATCTCTGACCCTATATCGGATATTAGGCCATTAGGGTATAGCCCTATACCTATAGTCCTATGACCAATACGATAGCATAATATAGTCATAGTCTATAACTCGATATACTCTCTCTATAGTCTATACCTGTAGCATAATATTCTAAAAATTATATTTCAATAACAAAAATGTTTGAATACTTCATTTCGGAGAAGAAAATATTGTTCAAAATGCATCGAGAACCCGAGGAGAACCCTAATGTAAAGGTCATGAGACAATTTTTGAGGGTGTTTTGAGATTTTCATCAATTTTGGAACGATAGTAGAATATATTTTCAAAATGTTTATATCAATGAATGGGCTGATCTTTTCTCAATACGAAACGCCTATTAAAAGTTTAATTTAGTCTAAATGAAGTTATTATATTTATGTAAAGGTGGAACGACCTATATGTCCCCATTATGAAACAACTTTTGGACTTTTGTACCGGTGTTCCATGATGCATGTCTCTATTATGGAGCAGCAAAGAAATGTGTTTTTTTATGTAGTTTTCGTGTTTTTGCTCAAAAATGTTTGTTATATGGACTGAATTTTTATTTACGTGGATGAATAAGAAGAAAAAACCGTGAAGGATGATGTAAAAACTTAAGAAATTCGGTCAAAGTGAAGTGTAAATGAAATTTTCGGCGAAGTAACCTTTTCGTTTTTTTTTCTTTTCTTTTATTGCACTTAATAATAACTTCATGTGTTTTGTTGAATACTCGTATTCGTCCTTTTTGGAAGAAAATTAATCTTCTTGGTTCAAAATTTAATTATTATTTTTTTTCAATTGAAAATGTATTTAATTTAATTTTTAATTTTTAATTGATTTAAAAATTAATTTAATTTTTGAATTTTATTTAATTTAATTTTTTAATTGAATACTAAATTATACTAAATAAATACTAAATACTAAAATACTAAATTATTTAAAATTAAAATCTGTTTTGTTTGAAATTTCAATTATATTACATTGTTCGTTGAGAATTCATCTTTTTTATTTGAAAATACAACTCCTTCTTTCAAAGTTACTCTTTTATTAAAAATGAATTTTTTTTGTTGAAGATTCACAATTTTTATTGAAAATTCATCTCTGATTGAAAATCTAACTACCTTGTTGAAAATTAAATTTTCTAACTGAAAATTTAACTATTCCAGTTGAAAATTGAACTATTTTGTTGAAAATTCGTTTTGTTGTTGTTAGAAATTAGTTTTTTAAAAACAGAAAATTTAAATATTCTATTTTTGGTTAAAAATGTATCTTTTTTGGATGAAAATTTAACAATTTGGTTAATAATTTATCTTTTTTATTTAAAAACTGAACTTTTTGGTGTAAAATTTTTGTACCCGTTTGGTATAAAATTCAGCTATTCCAATGGAAGATTCATCACACTGGTTTAAAATTGAACTATTTGGTTGAAAATACGTTTTTAATGTATCATTTTCAGTTGCAAATTCAACAACTTGGTTGCAAATTCATATTTTGTCTTGAAAATTCGTATTTTTTGGTAGAAAATTAATTTTCATCGTTGAATATTCATTTTTTTGGTTAAAAATTTAACCGTTCCAGCTAAAGATTCATTATTTTAGTTGCAAATTCATCTTCTTGGTCTATAATTTAATTATTTCAGTTGAGGATTCATAATTTTATTTGAAAATTTATCACTTTCGGTTGAAAATTGAACTATTTTGTTGAAAATCCGTTAATTTTTTGGTTGAAAAGTAATTTGTTTTACTTAAAGTTTAAGTATTATATAGTAATAACCTAACATATGCTACTATATATTAATATAATAAAAAACACGTTTTATTGAAAACGTACCTCTGTTCCATAAATAGGAGCAAGCGTTGAAAACCTGTTCGTCGATATGAAACACCCATGTATCTCCGTTCCGCATAAATACGGCCCGTGTTAAAACAACAACAAACAATAAATTGATAAATAAAGTTTCATCCAAATAAAAAAGTGCAGTAATCGCAAATATATAAACCTTAGACTGTCATTTAATCTATTACACATGTGAAATAATCGAAATTTGTGAATACACGAGGTAAAATAAATTATAGGTTTCAAGCCTTCTGACTCGGATAAATAAATGACACTCAATTTTCCCGAGTTTGGAAGTTGGATAATTAAAATTCATTTTTAGTGTTGAAAACTTAATAACCATACTAGCTTTTTATATTGTAGATGAAAAGCCTAACTTCCATACTTAATGTGACACGTTTCATGATAGGTACCCTTACCTTATTCATCCGCTGTTCCGTCCAATCAACAATGTCTTACTTTGCCGCAAGAAAAATCAAAACGGATACTTTAACATGAAAAAGACATATAATCTTATTTGAAAAAGACTTTCCTATGCTTTTTTTTTTTGCTAAGATAACTTTTGTAAAATAACCTTCATGAGTCTAAATTTTATAGTTAGTAAGTGAGCAAGTTAGCAGTGAGTAAATAATATTGGAAATTAATTATGTTCAAAGCCTTATTTTTTTTTACGTTTAATCAAAAATAGCTTTTCCCTATTATTTATTTCTAAATTCTAGTATAAAGTAATAAAGCAAAAAATTTGAAGGCCACTCAAACAATATATCGTTTAGGTTTCATTGAAATGTATGTTTTGCTGGTTCAAAGCATTTCAAATGTATATTATTATTATTATTTGTTTAAACTTTTTCTCGGGTGAACCCGGTTTTTCGTCATAGCCACGGACTAAGTCAAGTGATTGATGAAAAGAAAATGTTATAAGTTATTTTAATACGCTGTTTGAAATCATTTGCGATGATGTTGTAGGTACAAAATTAGGAGCATGGTGTAGTTTGCAGTTTATCTTTACCGCTGTTATCCTTACATAGCGGCCGTGAGTGTTGGAGGTGACAACATTCGCCTCTGGATGCTTCTTAGAGTTACCATTTATCACGCGATAGGTTCTTAGTCGCTTGCTTCCTGATGGTCTAGGAAGTTTCTTACAATGCGACAGGTGTTTAATAAAACCGCCTTCTGAGCTGCCGCCAGTACCCTACTGACTCCTAAATGTTCAAGATGTTCAAGATAGCCTTAGCTCGCTATACTTATGAATCTTGGTTGTATAGGTTGCCTGCAAATTTCGGTTAAGCGGACAAGCAATGTCGATGATGTAGACTCTTCCAACTTTTTTCTCTCGCATCACGATGTCTGGTCGATGGGCTCGGATGTAATGATCCGTCTGAATAGTCACATCCGAATATGTTATAAGATGTAATCTTCATTTTCTAAAACGGGCATTGGAATGTATCTACAATTTTAGAAATTTCCTGAAATTTCAGTCGGTTTTCAATGACTTATGTCACTGAAATTTCATAAATTTGACTTTGAAAATTAATTTGAGGCCAAGTTCATTAATTTTCAGTAACACGAAACTTAATTTTGAAGCAAAAGTTATTGAAATTTCATAAAGTTGACTCTGAAACCTGTTTCAATTGCTTGTACATAAAATATTATTTGTGGCTGAATAAATTTCACTGTGGTTTTATAACCATGCATTGAAAACGAAGTAACTGTGGGGACTCGCCGCTAGGCGGCTACCGCTTGCTGGAGCAAGTCTTGTCGCAGTCAAAGCTGGGGCTTGCGCCTTCAAATAAGTAATAAGGTGTCGAGTCCCTTCCTCCCCAGAGCATCTGTGGCAGGATCCGTCCACATTGCCATACTGATGAGTCCAGTGGCGGACCCGTTACGAAACGCTCTCATTCCTTTTTATGGGCTGTGCGGGCAACTATATGCGTCTCACCGAGACGTGGTTGCCCTGCACCTCTGCCTATTTTATATATAATGAGGTCCATCAAGCTAGCACCTCCACAATCGAAATTCCCAAATTTTCTGGCATCAGAATTTTGGGCTTTTTTTGGGCTGTATCGCCGATTTTTGGGCTCAACTACTTTTTTTGAAAATTCAAATTTTGTGTGGAGGTGCTGGCTTGAATCAAGCCAGCACCTCCACTACATAAAAATTTGAAAAAATTAAAAATCAAAGACGACAGTATTTTGGGAATTTTTTGGGCTCTTGAACGCGCCAAAACCCAATTTCCAAAAACAACCCCTAGCGGAAATAAAACTACCCCCTATATAAAAAAACAAACTAGGAAGAAACAAAGTGCACCATAATTTCGGGCTTATTTTGGGCTCTCAAATTCACAGAAAAAAAATTCGAAAAACCACCCTCTATGAGCAAAAAACCACCCCCTTGTCAAAAATTAAATCTGAAAAAAAATAAAGTGTGTCATAATTTTTGTCTTATATTGGGCTCTCGAATGCACCGAACAAAATTTTCAAAAACCACCCCCAAGTACACAAAACATCCCCTAAATCAAAAATCAAACATGAAAAAAACAACAAAAAAACTGTGTTGAGCTTTTGAGAAGCCCAAAAATCAGAGACTATATTCACACTGCGAAATTCTAACGAAGATCATTTTTTGAGAGTCATATCTGCTGGGTGCCAAGGGGGTTGATTTTCACTCCAAGGGTTGGAGCCCAAAAATCGGTGTTGGTATTTTTGAGGAGCCCAAAAATCATAGACTCTATTCACACTGTGACGTTCTAAAAAAGATAATTTTTTGAGAAAGTCATATCTGCTGGGTGTCAAGGGGGTTGATTTTCACGTTAAGGGTTGGAGCCCAAAAATCAGTGTTGGTATTTTTGAAGAGACCAAAAATTAGGGACTCTATCTGTGTTGATCCATCTTGTTTAGATAAGATTTGCAATTCTGATTTAATCCTAAGATTCTAGGGCTCATCTTATTTCTTGAGATTTACTTCGAAACTTTTTGATTCGTTTTCATTTAAAAAGTTTTATGAAAGAAAAATTTTGTTCATAAAAATAACATTCATACAGTCCCTAAATCAAATTTTTTAGAGAAAAACGTGCCAAAGATTAGTAGAGAATTTCACAAGGCATTTTGAGCCTTACAACATTAATCTCATGTAAGAATTTCATCTGTCACCTGAAGGGAATGCAAAAATTGCAATGAAATCTATTTTCCTGCGATTAGTGAAAATGATAAAAAGAAGTTGGATTTTAATAAGTATAAATCCAGTACTATTTCACTTCTCAAACTCAAATAACATCGTTATTTATTATAATGATATGCACCAGTTTTTTTTTCAATTTGAGCTCGATCAGAAAAATTCCTGAAGATACTGCGATATGTCTCACAAACATGAAATCCTAAATTATGTGAAAATGACCCTTAAATGATTGATGACCGATTTTTGGGCTCCAACCCTTAGCGTGAAAATCAACCCCCTTGGATCCAAGCAGATATGACTTTCTCAAAAAATGATCTTTTTTAGAATTTCACAGTGTGAGCAGAGTCTCTGATTTTTGGGCTCTTCAAAAATACCAACACCGATTTGTGGGCTCCAACCCTTAACCTCAAAATGAAACCCGTTGTCACCCAGCAGATATGACTTTCTCAAAAAAAGATTTTTTTTAGAATTTCACAGTGTGAATAGAGTCTCTGATTTTTGGTCTCTTCAAAAATACCAACACCGATTTTTGGGCCAACCCTTAGCGTGAAAATCAACCCCCTTGGAGCCAAGCAGATATGACTTTCTCAAAAAATGATGTTTTTTAGAATTTCACAGTGTGAGTAGAGTCTCTGATTTTTGGGCTCTTCAAAAATACCAACACCGATTTTTGGGCCTCAACCCTTAACGTGAAAAGCAACCCCCTTGGCACCCAGCAGATATGACTTTCTCAAAAAATGATCTTTTGCAGAATTTCACAGTGTGAATAGAGTCTCTGATTTTTGGGCTCCAACCCTTAACCTCAAAATGAACCCCCTTGACACCCAGCAGATATGACTTTCTCAAAAAATGATATTTTTTAGAATTTCACAGTGTGAATAGAGTCTCTGATTTTTGGGCTCTTCAAAAATACCTTTACCGATTTTGGGCTCCAACCCTTAACGTGAAAATCAACCCCCTTGGCACCCAGCAGATATGACTTTCTCAAAAAATGATCTTTCGCAGAATTTCGCAGTGTGAATATAGTCTCTGATTTTTGGGCTCCTCAAAAATACCAACACCGATTTTTGGGCTCCAACCCTTAACGTGAAAATCAAACTCCTTGACACCCAGCAGATATAACTTTCTCAAAAAATGATCTTTTGCAGAATTTCGCAGTGTGAATATAGTCTCTGATTTTTGGGCTTCTCAAAAGCTCAACACAGTTTTTTTTTTCGTTTTTTCCATGTTTGATTTTTGATTTAGGGGATGTTTTGTGTACTTGGGGGTTGTTTTTGAAAATTTTGCTCGGTGCATTCGAGAGCCCAATATAAGACAAAAATCATGACACACTTTATTTTTTTTCAGATTAAATTTTTTACAAGGGGGTGGTTTTTTGCTCATAGAGGGTGGTTTTTTGAATTTTTTTTCTGTGAATTTGAGAGCCCCAAATAAGCCCGAAATTGTGGTGCACTTTGTTTCTTCCTAGTTTTTTTTTTTATATAGGGGGTAGTTTTATTTCCGTTAGGGGTTGTTTTTGGAAATTGGTTTTTGGCGCGTTGAAGAGCCCAAAAAAGCCAAAAATTCTGTCGTCTTTGATTTTTAATTTTTTCAAATTTTTATGTCGTGGAGGTGCTGGCTTGATTCAAGCCAGCACCTCCACACAAAATTTGAATTTTCAAAAAAAGTAGTGGAGCCCAAAAATCGGCGATACAGCCCAAAAAAGCCCAAAAAAGCCCAAAATTCTGATACCAAAAAATTTGGGAATTTCGATTGTGGAGGTGCTAGCTTGATGGAGCTTATATAATGCTAGCCGTTATATAACATTTTTTATTAAATTTAATAAACCTAAATGAAAATATGAACAAAACTTAAAAATAATTCATGAAACTAAATTTAGAAGTTTTGTATGTGATATACATTGAATATCCATAGGATATTCATGAAAATTTACAAAAAATTCAATGCACTATCTCTTAAACTAGTTTCAAAACTTACATTGAAATTTCAATAAGGCTATTTAAATTTCAGCGTTGCATGAAATTTCAATGAGTTTTTCACTAACCGTAGTGTAGAAAGCTTCACTAACATTTTCATGAAATTTCATGAACTTACTTCTAACAGCGTATAGAAAGGCATCCATTCTGTTAAGAGTCCTAGGTTTAGGGCAAGTAGTTGATGTATAATGCCCGCCACATCATTATGTCTGTGCGTATATCCTCTTTGAGCCATTACGCGAAAAACATCAATAATGTGCTTGATGGATTTGTTATCTCCACATAATCGGCACCGGTCAACCACGTCTTGATGTAACACGAGTTTGCGATAATTCCTGGTGATGATAACCCTATCCTGAATCGCAATGACGAATCCTTCCGTTTCTGGATACAGGACTCCCTTTCTCAGCCAAATATTAGATGCCTCACTATCCACTTCGTATTGATCTAACGTTTTGGGGTGTTCGCCGTGGATGGCTTTTTGTCTCCATTGCGTTTCTAATTCCTCCATGATTCCTGCCCTAATATTCAAGGTTTCCTCTGAGGACAAATTCAAGGGCGTGTAGTCAAGATCCGCTTTACAGGTGGTATCGTAAAGCATAACATCTCGCTTGCTGTTAAAATAGTCTCGCAACTGTATAACTTGTGTCTCACACAGTTTTCTGACATCTACAATGCCCCTGCCCTCTCTATGTCGTGGTAGAACTACCCTTCCAATTGCCGAATTACTGTGGTGCATTCGGTGTTTCACCATTTCTACGCGGATGATTCTGTTTAATCGTTCGCGGACGGTGTTCGACCATTTGATGAGCCCAAATGAGTACGTGAGAACAGGGATCGCATAGGTGTTGATTGCCCTGATCTTGTTTGCTGAGTAAAGAGAACTCTTCAGAACCAATCTGAGTCTTGCAGTGAAGGCAGTCGTTTGGCTTTTCTTACCTCTCGTATGCTGAATACCCTTAGATTCGAGAATGCCCAGGTATTTATATGACTTGCCCTCAGCCACTGCCTCGATGTTATTCCCGAAATCGTTCTCTATCTCTACGGTCCCTAATTCTCCTCTGGTTGAATGCACTGCTCGGCATTCATCTAGTCCAAACTCCATGTGGATATCATTGGAAAACTGCTTTGTAACATCAATAACATGCTGCAGTTTCTCGTCCGAACTAGCGAATAGCTTTCGGTCATCCATGCATAGAAGATGGATCACTTGATAACCATCCTCGTTATCATTTACTCGGAACCCATGAGACATGCTATTAAGTGTTTTGCGCAGTGGGTTCAACGCTAAACAGAACTATAATGCACTGAAGGAGTCTCCTTGGAATATACCCGTCGTAATGCGTATTTATCTAGTTATCCTTGGTTTTCCATAATCAAAATACTTGATTCTTGTACCGCAATGCATCATCGCACGACTTGGGAAGTAAATGATGCGTGGACAAATTTTGTATACTTTTAAGACTTCAAGCTAATAGTCATGTGGAACGGAAGGAAACGCTTGCTTGTAGTCAATGTATGCCATGTGCAAGTTTCTTTGATGTTTGCGAGCTTGCGTCTTGGCAACAGCGTCTATGGTGACTAGATCTTTACTGCCTCGCGAGTTTTTACAACATCCTATTTGTTCTTCTGTAAGGATGTCATTCTCGTCGCAGTGAGAATATACCTTATCTGCTATGATAGCTGTAAGACATTTATATATTGTTGGAAGACAGGCTATCGGTCGAAATTCAGATGGATTTTGAGCGCCTGGTTTTATAGGCAACATATACGTAGTACTCTAGAGCATAAAGCCTGGCATCAGATCTGTGTGTTCGATGATCTTCTGAAAACACCTTGCCAACGCAGGATGCACACTAGTCAGGTATTTGTACCAGAAGTTGTGCACCATGTCCGTACCTGGAGCTTTCCAGTTACTTGCTTTTTTTAAAACCGTTGAAACATCTGAAGCTGTGATCTTAGCTCCATTTCAGGGTTATTGCTTGCTCCTGCTTTCTCTAGTTGGAACCACGCAGTGTCCAAATTGCTTTCATTAGTTTTTACCCAAACATGCGACCAATAGTTAGTCATGTTTTCTAATTGAGGGACTCCGGTATCTTGTTGGTTATTTTGCTTTGTACTCAGTTCACGATAAAACCTTCTTTCATCTGCCTGAAAGGTTCGATTTTGTTGCCTTCTTGCACCGATCTTCCATGGTGGATCTCGCTCCCGTCCTGGGACAAAGGCTGCATTTATAGGCCTAGTTCTGCGACTTAACGTTCTGACGGTTGTCACAGCTGCACAGTATACAAGAGTTTGTACCTCTAACGCATATAGTGTTGCGTTCAAAAGCATAGGTGAAACCTTGTTGTTCAGGTGTTCTATTAGTGTCCGCAGATAATTTGTGATGTTCATCTGGGGCAGTAAATGCCTTTGTGTTGGCTCTACATGCCTGAACTTTAGTAAAGCATGACCGAAATTCCTTTCAAGGTGCTTTAGTTTTTCTGGGACTTCGCTGTTGATCATCGTTTATAATGTCCGGATGTGGTTCTAGTGGATCCGGTGCTTGATGTTCATTATCCCTAGAACCTATGCCTTCAGCTTCAATCAAGTCTTCGTTGTGCACATCTTCCAAAGGAAGTTCACCAATAGGAAGCTGCTGTTCCACTTGCCTTTTGATGGCAGCTATTTCAACAGCCGAAAGCAATCTGTTTACAGATATTAAGCGTTTTTAATCTGCTAGATTCTGCTCATTTATTCTTGTGGCTAGTTCTGTGTACTTAAGTAAGAAGAGTCGATGATGTTCTCTCCTTACACTTTGCCTACTTTTCTCTGCCAAACAAATAAAAGCGCATAACATCTCTGTTCATCTGGTATGCCCATTTTAATCGCCTCCTTGGTTTTGAACCTCAGCTTCTGGCACTGGTTGAATTAGACCATCTATCTCCGGAGGATGTGGTGGTGCTGGATCATCACCAGGTTGAGGAAGAACATCAATTACCGCCAGTGGCGGCGTAGCATGGCTTGGCAGCCGGGCCGGTTGCGGGGTGGCACTTTGGGTTTTTCACCCCTTATTGCCCCTCATTGGCACCCCTTGGTGCTTGGCACAGGGGCTGGAACCCGGGGCGGACCGCCCCCATCGCCCCCACCCCTTACGCCGCCACTGATTGCCGCTGCTTGTTAGTGTGACGCGGCTTCCTCTAACTGCTGTTCATTGCCGTTGTTTTTCCACGCCAAATCAACCTGTTGTTTAATCTCCATTGCTCGATCTTCTGAGATGAGTAGATTAGTCCTGATGTCCTTCACCTTAGCGATAAGATCTCTTAGTGCGACTTCTTCTATTTGAGGATACTTTGCGGCAAATTTCGTTCTAAAATGTTGTCCTTTTTTGCGTGAGGTTTCAAACTTCGCACTTTCATAATAGAGACGTCTCAGTTCCTCATTCATTGTGGTATCCCACTTGATGCTCTCACACGGTTTTTCCAGCTGTTTGGTTAGTGAGATCTGCCTGACCATCTCGCAGCTCACCATCACCACCCTCCCGCTCGGTGGAAAATAGTAGTGTGTAGATGGGTATATAGGTATAAGGTAGATAGGTATATAGGTATGAGGTAGATAGGTATATGGGTGTAAGGTATAGATATTTTAGATTGATTTAGAATTCCCGTGTTATTTTTTTAAATGAAACATTCGTTCCGCAACACTGCTCCGACCCAGGTTGCTGATCAATCTCTCTAAAATTGTTATGTGCGGTTCCCCACTTGGGCCCATTTGTGTCCAAGGTCTTGGTTTCAGGCGTCATTTACTCATTGTCATTCTGTTTACAAACTATTTCTCGCCACACTTTTCTGTCCTGGCATACTACTTTATCTTCCTTCACGTCCATGCATTTTTTCATGCAAGCTCTCGTGTTTCTATGGCTTCTTATGTCTCTTCGAATTAGTGTCTCGTTCACAGATTCTAACCATTCCTTCGGTGGTCTACCGCTGTGCGTTCTGCCATTCACTTTACCTTTATACACTTGTTTACGTAGTCGTTCATCTTTCATTCTTTCAAGATGACTGAACCAGCGTAACTGGTTTATTTCCCATGTGTCAGCTTGTGTCTCTCTTGTACCACATTCTTTGAGAATGATGTCGTTTCGGACTTTGTCCATCATTGTTTTCCCACATATTGTGCACAGAGGTTGCATGCCTATCACGTTAATTTTACTCCTGTTCTTTTCTTGACATGTCCATGTCTCGCTCCTGCATAGTACAGTCGGTACGAATATAGAATTATGTATGGTCATTTTAGCTTTTTTTATGTGTTTTTATTTCTGAGAATGGACTTTGCTCTACCGATAACATGCTTACCCTTATTTATGCGCCTATCTAACTCCCAATCAATTTTTTCGTCGCTAGTGAATTGGCTACCCAGATATACGTAATTCTCAACTGTTTTTAATCTCTTATCAGTTAGGACAATGTTGCACATTGTCTTTCCAGTTTTTCCTTCAAGCACCATAATTTTTGTTTTATTTACGTTAATTTTGAGGCCCATGCTCTTCATGCTTGTTTTAAGTTTACTCAACATTCTTTACAAGTCCTCGATTGATTCTGTCATATCAATCTTGTCATCTGCGAAACCCAACTCACGTACCTTCACTGTTTCGAGATCTACACCTTCTTCGTCGAAGAGGACAGTTCTTAGACACTTATCCATGAATATGACAAATAGCCACGAGGACATAACGCATCCTTGTTTCACGCCTTACATAATATCGAACCAGTCACTTCATTTCACACTAACCCTCAGGCTCGCTTTATTACCTGAATATATTGTTTTTATTGCTTGTAGAAGCCACCCATTGACTCCGTGCTCTTTAGGAACTTCCCAAAGTGGACTTCTATTTACCCTGTCAAACGCTTTTTCTAGGTCAACAAATGCACATAAAACTCTCTTTCCTACTCTCAAACTTTTTTCTGTGATCTTTCTTAAGCTAAATATTTGATCTGTACATGATCTTCCTGTCATAAATCCACATTGGACTTCCCATATCTTTTCTTCTGTAATTTCCATTACTCTACGAATAAGTATTTTTGAGTAGATTTTACTTACGGTACTTCGTATGCTGATACCTCTATAATTACTGCAGTTGCTTTTATCTCCATTCCTTTTATATATTGGTACGATAATCGCTTTTCTCCAATCGTCTGAGACTTCTCCCACCTCGATGCATAAATTTATTAATTCCTACAACCTGTGAGTTATGTACTCGCCACCGTATTTAAGCATTTCAGCGCTAACTCTGTCTACACCAACAGCCTTACCGTGTTTTAAGATCGTAATTATATCTCTAACCTCAGTGAAACAGACTTTTCAACTGGTTCTTCTAATCCATTATGTTCTATGTCGCAGTTCTGTTGTCCTATATCTTCGACTATTAATAATCGTTTAAAAGAGTCTTCTAAAGCGTCTACTATCCCGTCTATATCATATAGCATTTCACCTTTGCTGTTTCTCATGCTGACAAACTCTGTACTGAAATTACTTTCCTCCATTTGATTAGATAGTAGTTTCACGGTTCCTTCAAGGTTGTTTTTTATTTAATTTTCTTCTTCTGTTCTGATTTCATCCTTACTTTTCTTGACTAGTCGTTTAACTTTCCTCTTTTTGTGTCTGTAATCATTTTCAATTCTATTTCTCTCCTCATCGCTAAGACCTGTAATGTGCAACGTTCTTTCGTGCGCTTCTTTGTTTTCTTGTCGGGCTGCCTCAATTTCATCATCCCACCATGCATCGCCAGACTTTCTGCCTATCACTGCCGTACCACACACTCCAATCGCAGTTTTAACAATGGTATTCCGTAATAAAGTCCACACGCCCTCTATATCTTTATTCCTTTCAAGCGGCTCCCAAATTGCCTTATCTATGCGTTCGTTTATCTTATTCTGAAAATCTATTCCCGCTTCCGGTTTCTGTAAATTTTCAACCTTGATTTGCGTTAGTTTCGTTTGTTTGGTTCTCTTTCTTCTCCATCCCCGCCCTAAGTTTATCTTGGAGACTAAAAGGTAATATTGCATTCGGACCCCCTCATAACTCTTGTATCTTTGATTAGTTCTGTTTGTCTTTCATCCGCAATAACAAAGTGAATTATACTGCGGTTATTTCCTTTACACCAAGTATGTGAGTGTGAATCATTAATTTTACTTGGCTCAAGTGAATGAAATTTCTGAATAGGGTAAGTGTGGGTATTACTGCGGATGCTCTATTTACTGCGGATTCAAATATAAATGATGATTTAGAATGTTCTGAAAATATGTAATGCTTTGAAACAATTCAGAATATTAGTATGTGATTTATTTATAATTAACAGCAATGAATCAACTCCAGTAACTATGTTTTTAACTGATTTATTGCGATTTGAATCTCGCATGCTTCCGATGATGATAGTTTTACCAAAGCAGTATTTGGTACACGATTTGGCTGGTTGAATGTGTTACTGCAGTTTCCCAGGCGCTATATCATAACCTCAAAACTAACCTAACTTAGTCGCACGGAGTAGTATAAGGAGATACAACTCTAATATAAGGATACCCTCCATTTTTCCGTGCCTACTTCCTATAGCATACCCACAGCATACCAGATTAAGTCCGAATATGGAAATCCATATTTAAAGGATTTTTCGATTCAGTGTGGATGGGGTAAAAGAATGTTTTAATTGAAGTTTTCAAATTTGAAAAAATTTATCTGCTTTCTGTTATATTCGGGGAACGATATCTGGTTGTCATTTCTGGAAAATTATTGTTGAATGATTGTTTGAACAAATTCTAAACATTATGAACAATATAATTGTTCAGATAATAATTTTTGTTCTCATGATTAAAAAATATCCTACAGATAAGGCTCAGACGCATCCGACGAAATGTTCAGATTTTTCCTGGGACTATTAGTTCGTTCTAGCTATTTGTCCGAATATGCAAATCCATATTGAAAGGATTTTTCGACTGATAGTGAAGGTGTAAAAATAATGTTCAAATTGATGTTTTCAAATCTTTAATAATTTATCTGCTGTCTGTTATATTCGAGGAACGATATCTGGTTGTCATTTGTGACAAATTATTGTTCACTTATTGTTAAAATAAATTATAAACATTATAAACAATATAATTGTCTGAATAATAATCTTTTTCATGATTCAAAAATCTCCTAGAGATATGACCGAGACGTATCCGACGATACCTTTAGATTTTTTCTGGGACTATTAATTCGTTCTAGCTATTTGTCCGAATATGGAAATCCATATTTAAAGGATTTTTCGATTGAGAGTGGAGGGACTAAAAATAATATTTAAATTGATGTTTTCAAATTTTTAAAAGTCTATCTGCTCTCTGTTATATTTGAGGAATGATAGCTGGTTGTCACTTGAGACAAATTATTGTTCACTTATTGCTTAAGCAAATTATAAGCATTATAAACAATATAATTGTTTTAATAATATTTTTTTTTCATGATTCTAAAATCTCCTAGAGATATGGCCGAGACGTATCCGGCGATACCTTTAGATTTTTCCTGGGACTATTAGTTGGTTCTAGCTTTATGTCCGAATATGGAAATCCATATTTAAACGATTTTTCGACTGAGAGTGGAGGGGGAGAAAATAATGCTTAAATTTATTTTTTCAAATTTTCCAAAATTTATCTGCTTTCTGTTATATTCAAGGAATGATATCTGGTTGTCACTTATGACAAATTATTGTTCACATACTGTTTAAGCGAATTATAAACAATATAAACAATATAATTTTTTGAATAATATTTTTTTTCCCTTGATTCAAGAATCTCCTAGAGATATGGCTGAGACGCATCCAACGATACGTTTAGATTTTTTGTGGGACTATTAGTTCGTTTTAGAACTAAATACAAAATATAAAGTTTAAAAATTTTGATTATTTTTCTTACTTGGATTTCTTACTTGGATTGACGAAAAGCATGCACACGGTAAAGGTAAAGGTCGAGTTTCGGGCGATGAATGGAGACTGGGTGTTTGGAATTGCTAGAGGAGTGAGTGATCTTAAGATCAGAGAACTATGAGAAACTATGCACGTAAGGAAACTAGAAATTCTTTGTGTACCTGAGATGAAGAAAAAGGGTCACGAATTTATAAACATAGAAAATGGGGTGTTGAAAGGCGGTTGTGAAATATGGTCAGGAGTAGATAGCGAATCACATCGCAGTCAAGGGGCCGGTTTACAGGAGGGGTGCTAGGTAATTTTGGGGATCCAACAAGAAAAAATTATAACGGGGAAAAATTAGTTAGCTTATGCTTAGAGAAGGTCCTATTTATTACAAATACCTGGTTTCGACATAAAATGATCCACACTTACACCTGGCGTAAAGGAAATAACCACCGTATAATTGACTACGTTATTGCAGATGAAAGGCTAAGAGAACTAGTTACAGATACAAGAGTCATGAGGGGGGCCGAATGCAATACTGATCATTACCTTTTAGTCTCCAAGATGAACTTAGAGCGGGGATGGAGAAGAAAGAGAAACAAACAAACGAAACAAACGCGAATCAAGGTCGAAAATTTACAGAAACCGGAAGTGCAAATAGATTTTCAGAATAAGATAAACGAACGCATAGATAAGGCAATTTGGGTGCCGCTTGAAAGGAATAAAGATATAGAGGACGCGTGGGCTTTATTGCGGGATACCATTGTTAAAACTGCGATTGAAGTGTGTGGTATGGCGAGGGTAGGAAGAAAGTCTGGCGATGCGTGGTGGAACGATGAAATTGCGGCAGCCCAAAAAGAAAAGAAAGAAGCGCACAATAAAACGCTGAACATCTTAGCGACGAGGAGAGAAATAGACTCAAAAATGATTACAGACACAAAAAGAGGAAAATTAAACGTTTAGTCAAAGAGAGTAAAGAGAAAACCAGAACAGAAGAAGAGAACAAAATGAAAAACTGCTTTGAAGGAATTATGAAACTATTATTTAAAGAGATGAAGGGAAGTAAAAATACAGAGTTTGTTAGCATGAGAAACAGCAAAGGTGATATGCTATATGATATAGACGGGATAGTAGACGCTTTAAAAGACTCTTTCAAAGAACTATTAGGAGGTGAACATATAGGTCAACAAAACTACGACATTGAACATAATGCATTAGAAAACCCAATTGAAAAAGTCTGTTTCGCTGAGGTCAGAGATATAATTAAGAACTTGAAAAATGGTAAGGCTGCTGGTATAGACAGTATTAGCGCTGAAATGCTTGAATACGTGGCGAGTACATGCCCCACCCGTTTTCCGAATTGATAAATTTATGTTTCGAGACAGGAGAAGTCCCAGACGATTGGAGAAAGGCGATTATTGTACCAATTTATAAAAGAAAGGGAGATAAAAGCAACTGCAGTAATTACAGAGGTATCAACCTACTAAGTACCGTAAGTAAAATATACTCAAAAATACTCATTCGTAGGGTAATAGAAATTACAGAAGAGAAGATATGGGAAGTCCAAAGTGGATTTATGCCAGGAAGATCATGTACAGATAAGATATTTAGCCTAAGACAGATCACAGAAAAAAGCTTGAGAGTAGGAAAGAAAGTTTTCTGTGCATTTATTGACCTAGAAAAAGCATTCGACACGGTAAATAGAAGTAAACTTTGGGAAGTCCTTAAAGAGTATGGAGTGAATGGAGGGCTCCTACAAGCAATAAAAACAATATATACAGGTAGTAAAAGGAGTGTAAGGGTAAATGGGAAACTGAGTGACTGGTTCGATATTATGCAAGGCGTGAAACAAGGATGCGTTATGTCCTCGTGGCTATTTAACATATTCATGGATAAGTGTCTAAGAACTGCACTCTGCGACAAAGAAGGTGTAGATCTTGAAACCGTCAACGTACGTGGGATAGCTTTCGCAGATGAGAAAATTGTTATGCCAGAACCAGTCGAGGATTTGCAAAGAATGTTGAATAAACTTAATACAAGCATGAAGAACATGGGCCTCAAAATTAACGTGAATAAAACGAAAATCATGGTGTTTGAGGGCAAAAGTGAGAAAACAATATGCAACATTGTCCTAAGTGATGAGAGATTAGAACAAGTTGAGAAGTACGTATATCTAGGTAGTCTATTCACTAACGACGGAAAAATCGATGGAGAGTTAGATAGGCGCATAAATAGGGATAAGCAGGTTATCGGTAGAGCAGGGTCCATCCTCACAAATAAAATCATATAAAAAAAAGCTAAAATGGCCATACATAATTCCATATTCGTACCAACTGTACTATACGGTAGCGAGAAATGGGCCTGTCAAGAAAAAGACAGCAGTAAAATCAACGCGATCGGCATGAAACCTCTGCGCATAATATGCGGAAAAACACTGATGGACAAAGTCCGAAACGAGACAATCCTCAAAGAATGTGGTACAGGAGAGACACTAGTTGACATATGGGAAAGAAATCAGATAAGATGGTTCGGACATCTTGAAAGAATGAAAGATGAACGACTGACGAAGCAAGTATATAAAGGTAAAGTAAATGGCAGAATGCCCAGAGGTAGACCGCCGAAAAAATGGTTAGAATCTGTGAATGAGACATTAATCCGAAGAGACATAAGAAGTCATAGGAACACAAGAGCTTGCATGAAAAAATGCATGGACATAAAGGAAGCTAGAGTAGTATGCCAGGACAGGAAAGTGTGGCGACAAATAGTTTATAAACAGAGTGACAATAGAGTGAATGCTGCCTCAAAACAAAGACCTTGGATACTAATGGGCTCAAGTGGGGAACCATACATAACAATTTTGTGAGGCTCCTCACTTGGGGTGATCGCTAGAGAGATTGATCAGCAACCTGGGTAGGAGCAGTGTTGCGGAGTGAACGTGTCATTTGAATAAATAACACGAAAACTCCAGATCAACCTAAAACATCTATACCTATCTACCTTATACTAGTTAGATTGATGATGGAATAGAGTGATGTTGTTTGTCTGAGTAATATAACTTTATAAAAAATTATATATA
>CAKNXH010062487.1:0-13828 GCA_932178445.1 Andricus quercusramuli
ACACCGAGGAGTGGGGGTAGCTGACTGGCGGCCCATAGTTGCCCCTTACTACTGACATCTTCGTAAAAATCGTTTTTTTCTGACTCAGGTGGTCTCAAAACGTGGAGATTTGATGAAAACCGACCAAGTCAAATTTTACATGAAACCAATACCTTCTCATTTTTATGAGAATGTAAAATAAGAACGTCGGAAAATCAAAATTTGATCTGTTCAAAAAGGACTCTGTAAATTTTTTCATCTCTTACTTAAATTATTCGGGCAATATCAGAGAATTAAATGTATTTTCACAACAATATTTATTACTTTTTATATGCTATTTTACAAAAAAATAATGCAAGTGATTTTTTTAAAAACATTGTCCATTTGTCCAATTATCTCACAATTTTAAAATTAAAAGCTTCGGAATTATTTCGAAAAATAACAATTTTTCTAATATCACCAAATGGTTACGATAGTCTCTAAAAGGATAATAATGTATTAATTATATTCCTATAATGATTTTTGATAATTAATAATAATTATATTATTAATCAACTAGAATTATTTTTCTTGACAGATAAAAATGCAGATGTGCTATTGAAAAGAAGGATCCGTTTTTTAAAGTTACCCTCGAATCCGGGTGAGGAAATTTACCATGTACTTGTGCTATTCGATTTCAGGAAATCGGACTGCAGACAGACGGAGGATCCTTATGAGCAAAAACACATCTGCGCAGATGTGTTTCTTTTATCAGGATCTGAGGGGTCAGCACCACTCATCACTATCCCAAATCCTGGAATTCGTGTAGATATTCTAGGATTTCTGCTGATGTATTGTTTCATCATCAGGAATTCTTGAAAATCGTTGTAGATATCCTAATTGAGACCTAATTATTTCGAAATTTAATTACAATTTTTAATAATGATTAGCATATAGTTAAATTGGTCTTTTCATTACAACAGGGGTTAACCGGAACGGCCATGTGAATTTTATATGCCCTTACACTATCCAGCGACTCAGTTGTACAGTTTCTTCATCAGAACGGCAGATTAATCTCCCGAAAGCTTAGTTTAAACAGAGAAACGTGAATCTCATTTTTTCGAAAACAAAAATTGGATAAACCTCCAAAAAGGGCATAACTCCAATTAATTTGAAACTCAGTATATCCATCTATTTTGTTGCGTTCATTACGAAAATGATAGTACAAATATCCGGAAATTTGAAATCCAAGGTCAAAACCCCATTAAACTAGAAGAATTTCATGTTTTATCCATTTAATTCAGTCAATGAAAATGTACAAAATAGTTTTGAATGAAGGTTGCACATCTTTTAAAAACACATATTTTATGTCCATTACATTTTTACTCTCACACAAAACTACCAGGTATCAAGTTGATGCGGCAAATGGATCAAAGGGATGCAACGTTTTGATACCTATATTCATGATCAACTTGATTCAAATCTCGAGATCAATTATCTGTGCTAAAATTGCAACTACTCAGCACATTATAAAATTATTTAAACTCTTACCTGAATGATGATCAATTGTTGATGATCGTTTAAAATTAAATTGCCAATCAAATGTTGAAAAAAAATCATTTACTTAGCTCCGTTTATTTCAATTTATGATTACCGAGGTTGTGGAAGTTTGTTTACAAATGTCAGCGAATCTCGATTAAGAATTGATTATCGATTTGCAGAACTTGAATTTGGCAGAACGGAAAGTTTTCCGAAAATCGTCAACTGTCATTATGTTTTGTATACTGATGCTAACATGCCTTGGAGTTGTTCTCTTTAATTTTCATTGATCCTCTAAAGCGAATCATATTGAGTTGAAATTCTAGATCAAAATAGCTGCAACAATTTGATACCCCAAGTTTTAGTGTGCTACTACTCATAGTTTTCGAGAAAATGGAGTTTAATATTAAAAATCACAGAAATAAATCACATTGTGTAGCCGTGGGACATAAATTTTATCAAAATTCCTGTGACGTTGAATATGAAATTTATTCCTGCAACCAGTCACAGGGTTGCCTTCCTGCCCACTCGAGACGTTAAAAAAGGGTAGGAAACTTACCAACATTATTTTTGTGACCCAGAACACAGGGGTGCTTTTCCGTCCACGAGACGTTGGAAAGGGGTAGGGATGTGACCCACATTATTTATGTGACTAGTCACAGAGGTGCCTTCCCTGCTCCACGACAAGTTGGAAAAGAGTTGGTGTTTGATCAACATTATTTCTGTGACCAGTCACAAATGGGCGGAACTCCTACTGGACTCAAGCCTGTTGTACGATACTAATTTTCAACACCGATTTTCTCAGAATCTATCAATCAAAAATGTCTATTTTGATTGGAACTGCAACTTTTGTCTGGAAACTTTTCCCTTATTTTTTGTATTTTCCGGGATGAATTCGAAAACTTATGACTTGTATGGGTTTTCTATGGTTTTTACCATGAAAATCAAATTTGCGAATATTTTCACTGTCATATCCGTAGTAGGCGCATCAAAATACATATAGGTATACGGAGTTTCAAATTATTGGGAAGCATTCGCTTTTCAGAAGTGCATCCCAAAAATTTTCTCATGTTAATCTTATGGGATTTTCAGGGTCTTTGCGACACGTTTTAATAATAACCGATTTGGACTTGGTTCAAACTTGAAGAGGTATTGCAATCAAAGACTTGTTCAATTATATAAAAATACATGTCAATAATTTATTCAATAGTGATAATGGGGTCGTTGCATGAATTTTAGGTGATATATTTTTTTTTAACTGCATAACATTCTGAACATTTTAGTGCAATTAAAAACATTTTTGAATAGTTCATTGTCGAGATAAAAATTGTTCAAGAAAAGTATCCAAATCCCTATTCAAAATTTCTGTGATCTTGAAACGTCACTTCCCAAGATGCGCGTAACCAATCAGCATAATTATACATTAACTAACCAAGTATCTAGCAGACAGCTGGCGAAAATTCAAAGCACAATTTCTAATAGAGATATTTGTTTACTCAAAATTGTCGAAAAGCGGCAGCCAGTCGTAACCAAATCTCACTGAAAAAATACAGTTTTGCTTGAAATATAAAACCTAGATAAAGATAGTCATGAACAATATCATTCAAGTGCGTGAAAATGAGATGTTTCCAAAGATAACCTCAAATTTTAGTCAATCATACGTTCGGAACATACATTTCACAAGTATACGTATAATAATGGCAGCCTCTTAAAAAAACGTTTTGTACCTGATCGCAACTGCAATAGCAAAGATAATCCAAACAAAATATTTATAAGGTTGCCTATGAGCACAGAAGTGAAAAAGAAATGCGCAGAAGCCGTTGAAAGAACCGGTAAAGATACCAAGTTTCATTCAAACTTTTCGCACTGTCACACTTTAAAAAGCTGGGTTTTAGTGAAATTCTAGGCATTTTGAAAATCTTTTAGGCCCTTTTTTTACTTTTGAAACACGTTTACAATAGGTTTTGTTCACTGTTTACACATTCAATCGATAGCGGCCATATTATATTCCGTCACCAACCGGACAACCACGCTAATCAGAATGAAGTACTTCCTGCAAAGTACTTCCCGCAAAAATTCATAAAGTATACTTTTCAAACATTAAAAAAAATATTTAAACTTAATTGAAAAAAACTTTCCTTCTGCAGTTACAAGAGCTTCAATTTGAACCATCTCCAATAAAAATTGTACTGAAAGAAAAACTGCGAGTATAGGGGTCTAGAAATTCAATTTTCCTCATTTTTCTTTCTTCCAACCACTTACAATAAAAAAAGTATAACATACAAGCGGACGAATAATTTTCTTCGAATACTCTAGGGCTGATAAATGTTCATGCCAAATTTTAACCTTCAAGCATAAATATTTTACGAACATAGAGCAGTACACGATGGATGGAAGGACGTACATCCGACCTTCATGATAAGGGTTCCTGGGGAAGCCTATGAAACCCTAAAAATTACTTGTTGGTCCACTAATGCATATATTGAAAACGCTAGAAAGAAAATCTTATAACTTTATACGAACACATTCAGCTTTGACAGCTGACTTCAATCCTTCGTGATTTTATTGAATCTAGGAAAAAAGTGCTGTCTCGTCATTTTTGTAACATTATTATATTACAACGTCAGTTATACAAGCAGGAATGTCTTATGTGCTTATTCTAAAAGCCGGGAACCTCAAAGCCCCTTCATTTAGCTTCGTGTCTTTTCTCATTGGTCACTAGCTTTAGGAAGCCCAATAAGAGTCTTTGTGTTGTAAACTTACACCCTGCATCTAGTACAGGGACGTAGTTGTTGACTTCAAGTTCCATTCGTAGATGATATTTATGTTAACGTAAATGTATTCAATTGACTCAAATCCTTGCTTGACTTGCGCTAAAGTGAGACAAGAAATTCAGATCTTCAATTATTTGCAGAAAATAAAATATCAAGTCTCTTTCATTTCTACCTTAAAAATAGATGTAACTTTCGAAAGAATTTTTTTTAATTATCGCAGGTTTTAATCTAATTTTTTATCTCAAACTGTGTTGTTGATGATGATTGAAAGAAATTATTAGTTTATAAAATTCACGATGATATATAAGAATATATTCTTAAATATCTGCCATTTTCAAGAAATTCCATTCGAATTTCATGTTCGTTCAATTGATGAGAACATTGTTCTTTTTATTGTCATTTTTTACTATGAAATATTTAATTGAGTTTGGTTCTTTGTAGCAGGGTAGTGTACTGAGCCGTCACTGTAGGCTGATCTTTGTGTGTCACTCAGATAGTGCGGTTAGTAGTTAGTTGATTTCTCGTGAAGGGTGTTGAAAGACGCGAGTGAGGGTTCTTATGTTCTGCAAAATGTTCATAATATGTCGGAAAAATCACCTTTACCCAACATGACACAAAATTGTGATATCGGTGTAGGAACTGTTTTAGACGCGGTGTTGTTTCTCGTTGCTAGTAACATCGCACTCAAATCACTCGGAGTGTGCGACGTTTGCATACCATATTCCATTGTGCTCACATTTTTCTTCATAGGATGCTTACTATTGTGAGTTAATCTGAAATTTTTACAAAATTAGAAATTGTTGCTTATGTAAAATCAATTTGAAATCATATTTTGCGGCATATCTCATCTCATTGACCCTCCTACTTTACATACATATACAGAATTTGAATCAAGCATATAACAAAATTATGATAATTATTCTTTGTATCCATCAAACATTTTTGATCGATTTTAAATAATTTGGGAATTTCTTATTCTTATGGGACGCAGCTTAGCAGCTCCAAAATTTGTACAAATAAATGGCTGTGTCTAGTCGTCCCGAAAAATTATGGGGTTTGGACCAATATTATTTATGTGGCCAGTCACACGGGTGCTTCCCCCCCCCCCCCCGAAAATTCGGGACGACTAGCCAGAAGCTTATGAAAAATATTGCACTCGTCATCCCGAATTTAGGGACGGCGAGACACTGCGCAAATAAATAGAACATAAATTGTAAAATGAAAATATAAAGAATTTTTTAAAATTTTGACTCTAGACTGTTACTTTTTACGAGAGGATTAAACAATTAAAGAGGAAGTTCCCTGATTGGAATTTTAATTTTCTGAAACTTTCTGACAGTTTTTCAGTAATGAAAAAATATTATTTGAGATAACTATATTGGCGATACGTACTGCACGTATATTTTCATTATTTTGTTTCAATCATTAGTATTTCAAAATCAAATGGTTATTTTAGCAAACCCAAGTTACATCACGTAATTAAATGGTCATGAAAATTCATAAGAAATGAGATTTTCGGGCTTACTGATAAAATAGTTTTAGCAGTGTTCATTTGTGGCATTCCTAATAAACAGTTATTAATTTTGGATTCGTTGTTCATTACTATCCTCAGATATAAGATCTGTTCGATTTGAATAGAAAACTTTTAATTAACTTATTTGATTAACAACAGTTTTTTTGGTTTCTTCAACAGATTTTTGGGAACGGCCAAAGTTATTTCGAGTCAACCAGCATTATATTTATAATTCAATGGTTTGTTCATGAAAATCTTAATTTCCTGCCAATTGGAAATTGCTAAATTTTAAATATTTCCAATTAAAAAGTGTATAATTTGTGAATTGAACTTTTTTTTTGAATTTCTCAATGTTGAAAGCTTATACTCGGAACATTAATCATTTGAAATTATTCAGATATAAAGGCTCTAACATTAAATCATTCTATTTCAAAGACTTTATTCTGAATGTATAACATCCAAATACTTTCAGCTTCCATATTTCAAATTTGAAGGTTTTTTTTTCAACAATTTGAAACTACTTGAAATAATTCAAAAGTTCTTAATTTTTATCAGCTGATAACTTTAAATTAAAAGTTATTAACTTTCAAATTGATTAAAAAATTTTAACTGTTGTTTGAACATTTGTAATTCAAAATGAAGATTTTCTTTTATTAGAAACAGAAATTGTTTTATTTATCACGAGTATGGTTTGCTCGTTTTCTGAACATGCTTCGGCGCAGAAAAGTAGGTCTTTGTAGTTTTTGGGGTACTTTACCCGCGTAGGCCAATAAAGTGTACTTTATTGTCCTCGAGAATTTCGCGCGCATGGCCGTTTGATCCTACAACCCACGCGTACTGTTCAAAAGTGAGACGTAGTATCATGAAAAAAAAATCGAAAACCAAACTTTTATTACATAAAATATCGTGTGTACCAAGGTTTTTTTCGGTCTCGCTTGCTTGTAAAACTCCTGTTCGGCCATAAAAAGACTATTTTGCTGCCTTCGTGCACAATGTACTATTGTTCGGTCATTATGACTAATATTTCCAACTCAAAGGTGGTACATCTGAAATTCTTCGCATATTGATTTTTCAATATTTTTGTCACTTTGTAGTTTTGTTACTCTAAAATTCAAAATTATTCTTCTCAAAAATATTTGGAAAGCTTTAAAATTTTAAACTCGAACTCGAAGTAAAAAATTATATGCAGATGAATTCATAAAAGTAAAATTTATTCCATTCAAAGTATTTAATATTACTTTAACGAAACCGATACTTTTATTAACATGAGTGAGCAACTTCTGATATGAATTGTACTCAAACTTATGAAATACATTGCAACCTCCGAAGAAGACCATGCTCGAGCTTGTAGGGGAATATAATCTCGAGAAATGAGTTACCCCTACCCACCGTCCGAAATCGCCACGGAAAATTCTTGGCTCAACCTCCGAATAGGACCGCTTGAACTCGATGAATTTCACGTGCAAAGCGTGGCAACCTAACATAGATTGCATAGTTCTGACCCACTTTTTAAATGTTGAATTCGTGTAATACCTGGTAATTACATGTGGATTATTGTCCCTTATTACATCTTGCGTATGATATTCATAAAAATTAGATTTTTCGAGTAAACACAAAAAAATAACCTCACATAACGTTCCTTTGTGATCTCTTCTGATTATTTTTTATGTTAGTTGAAATTAATTGACTGATTTATGTCAATTAATCAATTGAAATTTTAATTACTATATTATTATTCAAAGCATTAATTAAGATCAAAACGCAATTTTCACGCGCGGTCTTATTCGGAGGTTCGCCCTCGATTCTATGATGCGCGAAGTAGGGGGGGGGGGGCAACTTTTGAACGAAGATTAGGAGAAGCGGTCTTAATTAGGAGAGGGCTTATTCAGAGGTTGCACTCTACTTATATTTGCATTAGTATTATATACATTCTTATGATCATTGAAGTAAAAATAAAAATACTGTTTTGAAATATTGTCGAACCTCGTGTCGAACAGTTTATTGAAACTCTGAAACCACACAGTAATTGAATTGTACATAGATGACTGAGACTGGTTTCGTACTACACTTCATGAAAATTTTAAAACCTACTTTTATTATATACAGCGGGCATGTGACGCTCGCCGCCTGTTGGCGTACCTAGTAAGGTAGTTCCGGCTGTAAATACTGCAGTATTACGGATTACCATTCACTATTTGAAGGCTTAAATGCTGTAGGAATCGGCCTAGGTTGGAGATATCAGAATCAGAATGGCTTGCCAAAACGCACAAGCAGGAACCGTAATTGCGAGATCGTTGCTGGAGTGCGCCCAGAACTCTTTCCAGCTTAACCACAGATTGTTGAAAATATTCTTCTAGTTTTATTTTCCGATTATCCTCGATAAGTTTGCCTTCTTGGTCGGTTTTAAGCGCACCGCAGTGGTCGAAAATTCAATATCGCGGAGCTTCTTATATCACGCAACGAACAATCAATTGCGAGATCGATTTTTTGCCTATAAAGTATGCGGTTATGTAGAAGAAAAGTGATATGTCAGATGCATTATGTCCATCATATTAGAACGGTTGATAACATAAAAACATGTCATCAATTTTTCTTTGGTATTATGTTGATGAAATTATCTGTAAATTGAAAAAAATAAACAGTGCTAGAGATCTTTCGTAGAATTTATTAAAAGAAAATATTTCTGATTATTCATCATTGTTCCTGAGTAGGATAATCGGTACGATCATTGGCCACTTTAAGAATTTTTCAAGTTTAACAATTTGTAAAAAACACTATAAGCTTCAAACGAAATTATAAATTACTCAGATGGATAATCAGTATTATAAAGATTTAAATGGCCATAGTAAAGTAAGGTCAACGTTCAAAGTAGAAGATCATTTATATCAGAAGAAATTGACAATAAAGTTAAAAAACACAATCATTGGCGATAAAGACATAGTGATTAGCGATTAGCATAGGCCAATGATTTTATAATTGGCTATTGAAATATTGTAAAATACAGTCATAGGCCACCTCGTTGGTCACATTATGTTATAGGTTACTGACTTTGAAAGAACAGTGATTAGCCATCGTATAATCATTGATCGTAGCCAAAAACTGTTTTTGACATGAGTTTCATTCATCTTTTGTAACACAAAGTGACAAGCAATTATATACATAGTCTACAAAAAGTTTAAAGGATTCTGAATTAATTTTTGCGAAGATATTAGTCATTTGATTTTCAGATATTGTAACCAATCACTATGTTTCTGCATAAATCACGAAGACATTTATTATCAATATACAGACACTATTTTAAGGTTAGAATCCTACAATCGTGTAGTTTTAGTCATCAATTTAACTACAATCCAGAAGTTTTTAGTCAAATCTATCGTAACTGTTAAGAAAATAGTAATTTTCAACACGTGAAAACTCCTGACCTCAACAGCTTTTCGTTTAAATAGCATCATCGGTTTATATTTACTCTGGCATTTAAACGCACTCCGACGCACTAACCTAGCTTGTAAAATAGCGCTGCGGAATTTTTCGCTCTTCATCCTGCACTACTCATTAGTATGTAGTTTTATTTGTGAGTATTCTTTCATCGAAGCATATTGACATAAGGTCACAAATCATTGAGGGGGAGGAGAGCCAAGGATTGTACCGATTATCCCAGTTTTTAAAAAATAGAGGTGATTTTTTTCAAATTGGGTTTATAAGTTTTTCAAATATAGACTCCTAATCAAGCAACGATGAAAATGGTTGTGCCAAACAATAAAGTAGCAATGACATATTTTACAAACCAAAGTAGCTGAATCAACTATTTTCGGCTTTATAATTTGAAAATTGAAAAATGTAAATATAAAATTAAATTGAATTAGTAAATTAAAAAAATGCTTCGAAATATATAATTAGGCGTCTGGCTGCGCATTTCAGCTTTTATTTGGTTTAAATAAATGCAATTTGATGAATTCGATTTTATTTAGGGCAATAAAAGCCCTGATCTTACTTGCATTCCAAATTGAAAATTAATACAATTTCTGTATTTAAACACAATATTTACATTTTCCAAATTATACAGCCGAAAATTATAGCTGCCGAATAAAAACTATGTAATTGGTCACGCGACACGGTGGTACATATCTTTAAGGGAATTAGTATCCCCCGCACAGATGTCATATAACAAGAAATAGGGTTCTAGCGCCTTTTTAGAAAATTGGAAAGTATTATCAAATTATTCTTATTCTTCATAATAAACATTCTTCCTTGTCAGAAAAGGGTGCTCCTTTCGATCTTTTATCTCTACCCAAAAATACAGACTGATATTGATTAATAATTATTCAATTAATAAGTTGGTCGATGGGAAATTTGAATTATTATTCACAATAAGCAAAAAAAAATCTAAAAAGAAAATTTACAATCGATGAAGTAAATTATTTTCTTTTGTATGTGGATGGATCAGTTGAATAACCATTGTATGAAAAAAATACACAGTGCTTACATGTGCATGTGATAATCTAATGAAAATTTCGATGGAATTAGCGCCATTCATCTTTCCTTGGCATTATACATAAAAATTGTACGTATATCGTCAAGAGAATTATGTAAAATACATATTTTCATACATTGCATACACAAATAGCAATATTTAACAGAAATTAATGAACATTTGTGATAATAGTACATTCTTTAATTTTAGTAATAATATCTCCAATTTTTGAATACATTTTCAAATCCCATAATGACCTTCGAATATTTTAAAAATTGAATATTTTATTCATTTCACTCCAATGCGTTGAATTGTTAAAATATTCTAATACATTAAAATACTAAATTTTGAGGAAAACATTTCAAAACATTAATTTTTTCACTGGAGTAGGTCTCAAAAAGCGAGAAAGTATAGTTTCTAGATTGATTAGGGTGGTTCACAAAAAACTTGTTCTCATTTTTCAGCGGCCGTATCGCGACAGTTTGTTTCTCTGAGTGAGCAAATACGCTCCTAATTTTTCCATATTAAAAAAAAATTATTTAGAGGTTGCGAGCATTAAATTTACGAAACAAGTAAGATTTTTGTAGTTTTTAATTTTTTTATATTGGTATATTAGGTTTACAGAAGTATCTTATAAATTAAAATTGTATCTAATGCAAGTCAAAAATTCCTCACTAGGTGTTCGATTGAAAAAAAATATATGCTGGTAAAAGTCATAAAAAGTAAGACTTCTTGGAAACAAAGAAATATAAGAGTATACTTGCATTACAAAACATTTTTTTAAAGGAATTTCGGAATTCTAGGACCTTCCGCAATCAATAGAGAAAACATATATGATAGAGGTAAGATGAGAAATTTAAAACCTGAGCATATTACATTTTTTTTTAATAAAGCTTTGAATGGCTTCTCCATTACGAAAATTTGATAAAATCGCAATATATATATATATAAAGTTTGTTTTAAGGAGAATCGTGGGATTTCACCGGCAGCACGTGCCATTTTGAAAAATTGCGTTTTTTATACGCAACAAACATACCATTGAACTGTGAAATGTTGGAACAAACATGCAGTTGATCTGTGCAAATGCAAATTAGTGATAGTTAAAATGTAGAAAATAGCAATTATTATGATCAATTTGTCGATTATTTGTGAGAATACACTGAGAAAAATGGATTGTACCCGGTAATAAAAAATATGTTACCGGATATAATCTTGAACTATTAACTATGGAACATCCAGATTATCTGAGACTGCACAGACGCCTGGATATTTCAAAACCTGAAATGTTACAATTTAATGCCTGGAGATTATAAGAATTTAACATCTAGAGATTATATTTGGTAACATCTTGATATATCAGAAAAATATTATAGATTATACGCGCTAATATACTTTTCTGTACAGTGTATTATTCTCTAATTCTATTATCCAGTTCGTATAATCCATTTTTCTCAGTGTAGTGAATAAAAACTTACTTAGCTTCGAAATTCTCTCTTCCTCGTTTTTATGTAAATTATTTTTTCATTAAATTTTCGTAATTAAAAAATTATTAGAAGCCTTTTTGAAGGAAAATTTTCTCAATAAATATATGTTTTGTGCCTAGGTTTTGATGTTTGATCTCATATCTATTATATATTTTTTTGTTATACGTGCATAAGAAATGCTACTTTGCACGTCTGTTTAGCAACCGCGAAGTGCCGAATTCCCCACCAAATCATTACTGCAGTGTGCTAAACTTCGTTTTTTAGATGTCCTTGATTATTTTTTCACGCAAAAAATATATTACTTCACGGCAATGGACGCTGCCGCCACCTATTGGTATTAAAAAGAATGAGTCTAAACTCGGGGAATCCCAAGCTTCTATTATTTTTAATAGCTGCATAACCTATTGTATAAGACTAGATGCGTTCATGGTGCAATGGTGCATTGCGAAAAAAGAGCAAAATGAACTCCAGAACTTGTAAAAAGTGCCAAAGAAGCTACTGAAAACCTACTTCTTGAAAAATAAAAAATCTGGTACAAAAATGTTTACATAATCTTTGTGTTATTGATTGAATTACTTTCGGTTTATTCTTTGTAGATCATTTCTTCTGTCGGGGGGGGGCGGGCCCCCCCCCCCCCCGAACTCCCCATTGCCCCCCCAACCCTCTTTCGCACTTATAACAAAAAATAGTATGAGTAACTCGTGCAGGGCCACCAATTGCCCACTCGTGCGGGTGTGCGCACTCGTGGGCAATCGGTGACTTCCCGCACTCGTTGCTCAATATACTATTTCCCTATTGTGTAAAGGGGGTCCCAGAATTTTGGAAAACGCTACAAAAAATGTTTAGGGGTACAATTATGCTCTTATGTTTGTCTGTTCTTAAGAAATCATACTTTTTATGACTTTTACCAGCGCCAAATAATTTTTTTATTCGGACACAAAATGAGCGTTTTCTCTTTTGTATTTGCTAATATTTTCGTTCATAAGATATTTATTTGAAACTAATATGTTAAATATATATATATTTAAAATCTTAAACTACAAAAATCACTATTTTCACGTAAATTTAATTATCGTGAAAAATTCGGAAAAATTGAGGAGAGTGAATTATATAGCGCTTAATTAGTGAAAAATTGATATTACTTACCCAAAGAAACAAACTGTCGCAATACGGCCACCAAAAAATAGAAAACAGTTTTTTGTGAACTACCGTAATATATATATACAATATACGAGAGCTCCTCGACAAGAAGATGCACGGCATCTTCATGGTGTCATTTCCATTCTAGCATACCGTCGCCACATTTTGAGCCAAGATATTCCCGATGATAGCTGCAGAGCGTGTCATGAACACCCCGAGCATCTAGGACACATACCATCTAGTTGTCCAGCTCATGCGGGAACAACCTACATCCAATGGCACAATGCGGCACTGAGAGTGCTTTATTACCATCTCTGTCACTCTTACGGCATTAGCTCAAATACCTCTCCGCTGAACGCCCCTAGAGAAATAGAGTCAATTCTCGAAAATGAGAAGTGTCGCATATATTGGAACTTCATATTCTCGACAATTGTTTCTGTTGCGCACTCGAGGCCTGACATGGTTCTTCTTGACTTCGAGAAACGAACCATGTTCGTTATCGAATTTTCGGCACCAGCGGACAAAAACGTCACAGCGAAGGAGAAAGAAAAGAAAGAAAGGTATGAAGACCTTATGAGGGAGTTGCGACGGCTATACCCGGAATATTCTGTTAAGCTAATCGTCCTGATCATTGGCACTCTTGGAGGTGCCAAGGTTTCACTTGTTAATAGCCTGAAAAGCATCCCTGCGTGTCAACAAAATGCTGAGGCACTTGCAGGGAGAATGCAGAAGGCGGTCGTCCTTGGGTCGCTCCGTGTCCTCAGGGTGCACGAGACTTTCGCCGGATCATCGTATTGAATTCGCGCAGACTGTAACCACCCATCTCACGGTCGTGAGACGTGGTTACAGCTGAAATTTTACCGCGATTTCGCTGGGAGCGGGTGCAATTTTTCAGATTAGCACCCGCTCCCGGCGAAATCCTGCGGTTGTCTTTATGACAAACTTTTAA
>CAKNXH010062487.1:13928-31040 GCA_932178445.1 Andricus quercusramuli
AACCAACTTTAAATGCAAGGTCATAGCACATCCAATTTTTTTGCTGGATTCGATTTGGGGGCTCAAAAATAGTCTGAAAAAAATTTTGAGTCAAATCCCCAGAGCCGTTTTTGAAAAAAGTGTTCTTTATGTGTTAATAATCAAAATTTTCAAAAAAATGTGATGCATTCCCAATTTTTTTACTTTATTCAACGAAATATGGTAACTAAATACAATATCAGTCCATATCAATAGTGAAACAAGAAATAATTATTTTTACATATGTCGGGCATTGTATTATTGTCCAGCTTTTGGTAAGTTACTTGGGTAATGAGGGTGTGTGCTCGAAACTTTATATTTAGCCCAGGTCGTTTTAAAATCCGAATGGACAGATTCCATGGCTTGTTCACTGTAAAATCCAAGGCCTTTTTCCACTTCACGACAGAAATTTGGGACAAAGAAAAACTGCGTGAACTTTAGGTGTAATTGAAATTTCCAAATCACAGTAACCTCGCTTAAACTCAGATATACAATCTACGTATTTCGGGTGTAATGTTGAAGAAAAACAAGAATCAACGATGCGTTCAAAAACCTTAAAGCACCTTACATATTTTAAACACCCAATGCTACATATTGCACGCAATAAGTCCATTTTTTTAAACAGCATTTTGCAAGAATTACCTGCGAACGCTGGACTCCCATGTACAAACTCGCGAGCAACATTACACATCCCAGCCCATTGGGGTCTGTCATCATCGAATTCCATCAGCATGTGTTTATACATTTTGTTCACAACCCCGAGTATCAGATGTAGTTCTGGTGTTGGAATTATTTCCAATATTTCTGTGGTCACTCTTAGAATTGAAGGATTTAAAAGGGGCAATAGTCCCACGCAAGCAGGTTTCCTTGCACTTGGTGCACTGCATCAAAAGATGAATTAAACGCGTGTGGGCAATACGGAACTGTTGGAAATTGTAAGGAGAATTTTTTTGCGTGGCAGGAGAGTGGAAGTAAAACATCATCTGCGAAGAAGTATAAAAATGTACAAGTACTCTTCTAATATTCTCAGAAAAGGCTAACACGGAAATATTAAGAATAATGCCACCACTAGAACTACATCTGATGCTCGGGGTTGTGAAAGAAATGTATAAACACATGCTGACGGAATTCGGAGATGACGGTCTCCAATGGGCTAGGATGTGTAATGTTGCTCGCGAGTTTGTACATGGGAGTCCAGCGTTCGCAGGTAATTCTTGCAAAATGCAATTTGAAAAAATCGACTTATTGCGTGGAATATGTAGCATTGGTTGTTTAAAATATGTAAGGAGCTTTAAGGCTTTTCAATCCGTCGTTGATTCTTCTTTTTCTTCAACATTACACCCGAAATACGTAGATTTTATATTTGAGCTTAAGCGAAGTTACTGTGATTTGGAAATTTTAATTACACCTAAAGTTCATGCGGTTTTTTTTCTTGTATCCACAGAAAAAACTTAGGGTAAATAGTGTTGCAGGTATCGGTAAAACACAAATATTACCTTCGATGGGCAGAAACTGTCTTTTGTTCTCATAAAAGTTGTCACCACCGTCTTGAAAATTGGAAGTCACTAGCTTTGATCGCTGAAGTGAAGTTAGCTGATGTTGGTGTAACAGGCAAATCGGATAAGTGCGGCTTCATAAAGGCTTACTTGCCGAATCGTTAGAGCTATCAAAAGTTCCTTACAAGCGTGGGTAAAAGCAGAAAAATACCGAGAAGTCAGGGAAAGTTCACCCACATGGGCTAGGTAATCTTTACTCAAGAATCAGGGTAAAGATTGCTCTTACTTTTTTCTGTGCCTGATTTTTGTCGTGAAGTGGAAAAAGGCCTTACTAACTTACTAAAATCTGTACAAGTATATAATGCCCGACGTATGTAAAAATGAATTATTTCTTGTTTCAGTATTGATATGGACTGATATTATATTTAGTTACCATATTTCGTTGAATAAAGTGAAAAAATTCGAAATGCATAACATTTTTTTTGAATTTTGATTTTTAACCATAAAAAACACTTTTTTCAACAACGGCTCGGGGGATTTGGCTCAAAATTTTTTCGCAGACTATTTTTGAGCCCCCAAATCGAATCCAGCAAAAAAATGGGATATTTCGGTTTCGATTCCCTTGGAATAGAACCGAAGGGCTTATGACAAAGCCACCGAACGCGTCCTCGGGTTGCGGATAGAGGGTCCCCGTACCAAGGGTTTCTGCTGAATATGGTTACAATAATTAATAAGCAGTCGCGGACAATTGTCCAGGGATGGTCCCGAAGGAATAACCCCTAAGCGAAGGTATGAGAACCGTGCCGAAAGCTGCATGGCACCTGGGTGAGGTGTCTTTAACGGTGACTCTGGGGCTCTACAAGGATTGACAAACCCTTTCCCTAGCTGCTCGTGGGAACAACAATGAAACCAACAAACTACCAAAATGTTGTAGATGCAGTTCAAAACGATCGAACGCGCAGAACACCCGACAATGGATCGGCAAACAATACCGATCATCCTAGAGTTCGGGGTGCTGAAAATAATTTAGATGGAAACACGACGACCCACCGGCGAAACGCACACATTCAGTGGACGGATCAACTTAAGAATGACGTGCTAGACTGCTACGATGCCAGTATTATCCCTGTTCGCGAAGGCTTTATGGCGCGTATGCATACTCTGTGGTGCCAGAAACACCCAGAGCTTCAATACGTTTCGCATCAGTCTTTGCGAAATCAAGCCGAATACCTCCGGAAAAATGGATATGTACGCGGAGCACTTCCTCAACCGCTGCTTGAACAAGCTGCAGACGAAGATGAAACTACATTAAGACCAACCGCAGAAAGCAGGCACCTTCTGGGAGACGATCGCAATTTCAGTACAAGGAGGAACATCAACATGCAAGTTCCTCTTAAGCCCCAAGATCTGGCTGAAATGGATGCCTCCCTTCGTGGAGATATCTCGCAAGAGTCCGACCTCTGGACCATCAATTGCTCAGTTTAGTTGTGCTGCGAGATACTTTGGCTGATTCAAATCGAAGGCTGAAACCGACGATGGATCAGAAGACCAAACGACGCTTGCATCAACTGAACAAGAAAATTGGATGGGCAAGACAGAATGCGTCCCGTGTTCAATCTGTGAATGACTACATAACATCTGGTAGACCGTTCACGGAAAGGGTTCGAAAGTTCGCCCAAGAACTGAGGACCTTGAATCACACACTGAACAAGTCAAAGCTGCTGACAATCAAGCAGCATATTGTTGACAAAATAAGGCTGTTATCTGATGCGAGGAGGAGGATACAGAAGAGGGAGAGATGGAACAGGGAGAATCAACAGTTTCTTGCTGACCCATCACGCCTCTTCAGTGATCCCCCTGTTTCTGTAAAAAATCCACCCAAGCCCAAGGAGGTAGAGACTTTTTGGAGAGAAGTGTACAAGATCCCGAAAACACTAGAGTTGAAAGAAGATACTGACAATATCATCCGCTTCAAGGAGTTTTGCGACAGCCTCATAAAATCTGAGGAGGAGTGCCCATCAGCCACTGCCGAAGAGGTGAAAAAAGCACTTAGAGGCACGAAGAACTTTTCCGGTGCTGGACCAGATTGTATTCAGAACTTTTGGTGGAAGAAGTTTACTTCTATATACCAACATTTGGAACCTGCTGATTGACAGGTGTGTCTGTAAAGACGCTGCCGCCCATCAACGCGTCCTGTCAATGGCCTGGATTGACTACCAGAAAGCTTTCGATTCAACCTCTTATAGACTTATCATCTGTCTGTTGGAAAGCCACACATAGTGAGATGCATAGAGAGATTGATGTCTCTTCGGCAAACTAGATTTACCATCTCATCTAGGAATCATCGCCTGACGACGAAAAAGGTCACCTTCCAGAGGGGCGTCTTTCAAGGAGATAGTCTGAGCCCTTTGCTTTTTTGCATCACACTTCTGCCTCTATCTCTCGCACTACGAAATTCTCCTCGATACCTCTGTGGCGACACTAATCAGCGTGAGCATAAGGTCACTCATGTATTTTATATGGATGACCTGAAGATCTATGCCGCTGGTAAAAGCAAACTTCAAACTGCTATAAATATCGTCAAGAACTACACAGGAAAGATTGGGATGGACTTTGGTTTGGACAAGTGTGCCAAAATTCATTTGAAGAAAGGAATGATTACTGGCGTTCCCAAGGACCCTGAGCATCTTCTTCGACAGATTTGGTCTTCCAATCTGTCAGCGTTGAACAAGGTATCTGCGACTAACATGCTTGCCCTCCCGGTTCTGCTCTACTCGTTTGGGGTGGTTCAATGGACGAAGAACCAGCTTAAGGCCCTTGATGTCACCACGCGTAAGATCATGCATATGCATAAAAGCTTGCATATCAATTCGTCAGTTCCGCGATTATACATTTCACGCCGTCAAGGCGGACGCGGACTTCTGAATCTCCAATGTCTGCATAACCGAATTGTTTTAAGTACAGCTTACATCGTTGCGAATGACAGAGATCCTCTCCTAAAGATGGTCAGAAACCACGAGATGATTGGCGAAGGAGCGTTCCTTTACAAAGCCGCGGAGCAAGCTGCCGAGACCCTTGGCCTGAATTTCAACTTCAGAAGTGAGGAAAGTGCATTACTCCTTCTAGATTTACCAAGAGCTACTCGACAAGCATATGCACGGAAACTTTCACAGAAATGTAGAAAAGCAGTCCTTGTTAAAGGAGCAAACTTTTGCTTTCCTCAAATCATCAGGGCTCAATTCAGGTACAGAGGGCTTTACTTTCGCATGCCAGGACGGTGTAATCTCCACCTTAGCATACCGCGCCCGCATTTTATGTCAAGAAGTTCCCAGTGATAGGTGCAGAGCGTGTCATGCACACGCTGAGTACCTAGAACAAATACTATCGGGGTGTCCGACCCACGCAGGAACAACGTATATCTATAGACATAATGCGGCCCTAAGAGTACTTTATTACCACCTTTGTCGCTCTTACGGTGTTGGTCGCGACCCTGCCCTGCCGAACGCTCCAAGGGATATAGAGTCAATTGCCCGAAACGAGAAGTGGCAGATCTTCTTGAACTACGATTTTCGGGCAGCAGTCTCCGTTGCGCACTCGAGGCCTGACATTGTTCTCCAAGACTTCGAGAAACGAACGATATTCGTGATCGAATTCTCGGCTCCGTCCGAATACAACATCCCTGCAAAGGAAAAAGAAAAAGAGGAGAGGTATCAAGACCTTAAAAGAGAGCTGCAACGACTGTACCCAAAATATTCGGTACGAGTAATTGTCCTTGTGATAGGTGCTCTTGGAGGTGCTAAATTATCACTGGTTCGTAACCTTAAACCCATACCCGCGTGCCAAAAATATGCCAAGGCACTTGCGAGATGGATGCAGAAAGCTGTCATCCTTGGGTCGCTTCGTGTCCTCAAGACACACGAGGGTTTCGCCAGCCTGTCGTTGTGATTCCGTCGTGCCCTGTGACCACCCATCTCACAGATGTGAGACGTGGCCATAGGTGTATTTTACCGCGCTTCTACTGGGGGCTATTGACATTTTCTTTTTAGATGGCAGTTGCTCTTAGTGGTAACCTGCGGTGGTTGTTTAACTTTTTTTTCTCAATTATATGGTTAGAAGTTTGCCATAAGGACAACCGCAGGATTTCGCCGGGAGTGGGTGCTAATCTGAAAAATTGCACCCTCTCCCAGCGAAATCGCGCTAAAATTTCAGCTGTAACCACGTCTCAAGACCGTGAGATAGGTATGTTTCAGTCTGCGATAAATTCAATACGATGAATTGGCAAAAGTCTCGTGCACCCTGAGGACACGGAGCGACCGAAGGACGACCGCCTTCTGCATTTTCCCCGCAAGTGTCTCAGCATTTTGTTGACACACAGGGATGCTTTTTAGGCCATTAACCAGTGAAACTTTGGCACCTCCAGGAGGTTGAAGAAACACCGCCGGGTCCTACTGAGAGCGACTGTCATCTAAAAAATGACACCGGCTCCCAGTAGAACCGCGGTAAATCACACTTATGGCCACGTCTCACAACCGTGAAATGGTAGGGCTTTAAGGATATAAACCAGTGATAGTTTCGCACCTCCGAGAGCACCTATAACAAGGACAATTACTTGTACCGAATATTTTGGGTACAGTCGTTGCAGCTCTCTTTTACGGTCTTGATACCTTTCCTTCTTTTCTTTCTCCTTAGCAGTGATGCTGTATTTGGACGGAGCCGAGAATTCGATTACGAATATAGTTCATTTCTCAAGGTCTCCGAGAACGATCTGAGGCCTCGTGTTTGCAACAGAGACTGCTGTCCGAAAATCGTAGTGCCAGAACATTTGGCACTTCTCTTTTTGGACAATTGACTGGGCAGGATCGCGACATTATGTCTATAGATATATGTCGTTACTGCGTAGGCCGGACACCCGATAGTATATGTTCTAGGTACTCAGCGTGTGCATGACACGCTCTGCACCTATCACTGGGAACTTCTCGACATAAAATGCGGTCACGGTATGCTAACGTGGAAATGACACCATCCTGGCATGCGAAAGTAAACCTCTCTGCCCCTGAATTAAGCCCTGATGATTTGAGGAAAGCAAAAGTTTGCTCCTTCGACAAGGACTGTTTTTCTACATTTCTGTGAAAGTTTCCGTGCATTTCCTTGTCGAATAGCTGTTGGTGAAATGTTTTAACCTCTGCATTTTCACTTCGTCTTTTAGAAGTGAAGCATCTAGATGGAATAATGCACTTTCCTCACATCTAATGTTAAAATTCAGGCTAAGGGTTTCGGCTGCTTGCTCCGCTGCTTTGTAACGGAACGCTCCACCACGAATAACCTCGTGGTTCCTGACCATCTTTAGGAGAGGATCTCTGCCATTAGCAACAATGTAAGCTGTACTTAGAACAATTCGGTTGTGAAGACACTGGAGATTCAGAACTCCGCATCCGCCTTGACGGCGAAAAATGTATAATCGCGGAACCGACGAATTGATATGCAAGCTTTTATGCATATGCATGATCTTACGTGTGGAGACATCAAGGGCCTTGAGCTCGTTCTTCGTCCATTGAACCACCCCAAATAAGTAGAGTAGAACCAGGATGGCAAGCATGTTAGTCGCAGATATTTTATTCAACATCGACATATTGGAAGAACAAACCTATCGGAGAAGATGCTTGCATCTGCTTCGGAGACACTCCTTCACTAATGTTACATCCTGAGTGCGGCTTTGTCGCACGCTCAGGTATGTATAGGTCTCTCCAGTATTAATATGTCTAATGACACTTATATGCAGAAGCTCAGGGTCCTTGGGAACGCCAGTAATCTTTCCTTTCTTCAGATAATTTTGGCACACTTGTTCAAACCAAAGTCCATTCCAATCTCTCCTGTGTACGTCTTGATGATCTTTATAGCAGTTTCAAGTTTGCTTCTGCCTTAGGCATAGACCTGCAGATCATCCATATAAATTACATGAGTGACCTTATGCTCGCGCTGATAATTGTCGCCACAGAGGTATCCAGAAGGATTTCTTAGTGTGAGAGATAGAGGCAGAAGTGTGATGCAAAACAGCAAAGGGCTCATCGTATCACCCTAGAAGACGCCCCTCTGGAAGGTGACATTGTTCGTTGTCACACGATAATTTCTAGATCAGATAGTAAATCTAGTTTTTCAAAGAGGCATCAATCTTTCTATGCATCTCACTATGTGTGGATGTACCTTCAAGCTTTCCAACAGACAGATGATAAGTCTACGAGAGGTTGAATCGAAAGCTTTCCGGTAGTCAATCCAGGCCATTGATTGGACAAGCTGTCTTCTTTCGGCAGGAGTATAGTGCGCCCTAACACCAGCCTCTGCGGAATTGGCGTCTTCGACTCCAAATATGAGGTGAATATGCGGGCCAAATGTTGGTCTGTAAAAGTAAACTTCTTTTACCAGAAGTTCTTGGTATAATCTGATCCAGCAGCGGAAAAGTTTTTCTTGCCTCTAAGTGCTTTTTTCACCTCTTCGGCAGAGATTGATTGACATTTCTTCTCACATTTTGTGAAGTTGTCGCAAAACTCCTTGAAGCGGATGATATTGTCTCTGCCTCCATGGGCTTAGGTGGATTTTTCACAGAAACAGGGAGATCGCTGAAGAGGCGCGATGGGTCAGCTAGAAACTGGTGATTCTCCCTGATCCACCTGTCCTTCTTCTGCAATCTCACCGGCTTTGACTTGTTCAGTATGTGATTCAAGATCCTTAGTTCTTGGGCCAACTTTCGAACCCTTTTCGTGAACGGTCTACCAGATGTTATGTAGTCAATCACACATTGAACACGGGACGAATTCTATCTTGCAAATCCAATCTGCTTGTTCAGTTGATGCAAGCGTCTTCTGGTCTTTTGATACATCGTCGGTTTTAGCCTTCGATTTGAATCGGCCGATGCTCTCGCAAAACCATGAACTGATCAATTGATGGTCCACAGGTCGGACTCTTGCGAGATATCTCCACGAAGGGAGGCATCCATTTCAGCCAGATCTTGGGGCTTAGTAGGAGCTTGCATGTTAATGTTCCTCCTTGTCCTGAAATCGCGATCATCTCTCAGAAAGTGCCTGCTTTCCGCAGTTTGTTTTACTGTCACTCCCTCATCTTCGTCTGCAGCTTGATCAAGCAGCGGTTGGGGACGTGATCCGCATACACATCAATTTTTCCGGAGGTAGTCGGCTTGATTTCGTAAAGACTGATGCGAAACGTGCTGAAGCTCTGGGTGTTTCTGGCACCACAGGGTGTGCACACGCGCCATAAAGTCTCGGTGAACAGGGATAATGCTGGCATCGTAGCAATCTAGCAAGTCATCCCTGAGTTGATCCGTGCACTCAATGTGTGTGTTTCGCCGGGTCGTCTTTGGTGTTTTGGTGGTGTCATTGTTGTTCCCATACGAGCAGCCAGGGAAAGGGTTCGTCCATCCTTGTAGAGCCTCGCGTCCAAAGTCTGAGAGCTCACCCGGTACCCAGAGTCACCGTTTGAGGCACCTCAACCAGGTGCCATTCAGCTTTCGGCGCTGTTGTTACGCCTCCGCTTAGAGGTTCTTCTTTCGGGAGCATCCTTGGACAATTGTCCGGGACTACTTATTAATTTATCATTATTATTATTATTATTATACTGCTTATCAACCATATTGAGCAGAAACTCTTGGTACAGGAACGCTATATTCGCAACCCGAAGATACGTTCTGTGGCTTTGTCGTAGGCCCTTCAGTTATATTTCAAAGGAATCAAAACCTTTATATACATATATATATATATAAGTTAAATTGATAGCTTGTAATTTGTTGCAAAGGGCTATAGAACCGTAATTGTGATTATACGATGTCGAAAAATAGGCTAGGTTATCAGCTTGGCACATTTGAACTATAAAGTAAGTTTCCTAGCTAATTTAAGATTTTGAGCTAACATAAACTTTCGTGCCCAAACTAGTTTACCTTAAACATAGAAAAGCTTAGCTTGACTTATTTAAGCTTAAAGGGAAGGTATATCTTTTTCAGTTACGTGATGTATTTCTGATTCAATTATTAGGTTTCACGAGGAATGGAATATAGTTATAAATAATTGACTAGTCGAAAAGGGAATTTCTACTATTATTAAAGAATTTCTTTACCGGAGAAGAACCCAAACACTAGATTTTTTCATCGTGAATATAAGTTGAGATTCTTTCTTTATTGTACACAAAATCTTGCGCTGTTTAGAAAACGTTGGAACCATCTGAGAGAATTAATTTTAGTGTTTGTGTTCAACCAAGATTTTAGTTCTCCATTTTGTGAATAAATAAGATAATGGAGGAAAGGGCTCGAATTTTATATACCAACTCCTTTTTGATAGATTGCCGGGACTCTATGAACCGAAATTCGACCAACAATAGGTCATTCGAAAGGTTATATTTAATAACCTTTCGGATGGTTCGAATGATTTTTTCATATCATCAACAAGTTTTTTTTAAATGAAGATTTTCCAAAAAAACGAGTTTTTGCAAAATCGGTAAATTGTGGCTCTAATTTGATATACCTATAAAAACATCGAAATACATGAAAAATAAGCAAGTTTTCGATATGAAAATATTTATTAATATTATTCAGGATGATACAAAGTATAATAGAATCTGGTATTTGACATTCTGAAAGCTGCAAAGAAGACACATTGGACAATAAGCGTTAGTATACACACTACACTCGTCACTGTTGGGATCACATGAATCCACACTAAACAAGTACAGACATACACACACATACGTGCATGAATACATGAACCCATTTGTTTAACATTTAGGAAGCTGAATAATGTCTAACTGTGATTTTCTGGTATATCAAATTCGAGCCACCCATGGTATATCAAATAAGAGCCAACCGGTACAAAATGTTCATGTTTAAAAAGCATAACCCCTAAACAGAAGGATCTCCATATCTACCGAGCAATACTATTATACTAACCCTACTTCACTACTGCATGCAACATTTATGGGAAAAACTACATTCCCGAAATAATGAATAGACATTTAAGACTTCCCTGTAATGAACTCAGGATATCCGATTTTTTATTTTTCTGTCGCACACTTTTTGTGAAGCGAATGAAACAGTGAAACTGTCACTATTTTCCACTACATTTAAGTGCGTTCAGTTCCCACTGTCACCAACCTATACTCTGTTCACCGAGAGAACGAATTTCTGAAACGACGGAATTTCGTTCTCTGCGCGCAACTTGCCGAAGAAGGGAAATCGTAGGCGGAAGTATTTGGCCTATTGTAACTGTCACGTTCAGTCGGCTCATCTGTCTCTCAGTGAGGATATACCAAATTTAGGAAAACACTTGGGTTAGTCTATTTGAAAAAAATTGTATCCTCCTTTAACAGCGATTGGCTGTCGACCGAACGAAAAAAATTTGTCGACGCCTTCTTTCATAAAAACTCGCGCGACCAAATTCGTTCTCTCGGTGAACAGAGTATAGTACATGTTTTAATTTTCCAGAAATCCAGGTGGCTCAAATTCAAGCCCTATATCAAATTCCAGCCATTTCCTCTAATGAACAAATGGTGAAATAATGTTTTGATCATATTAAGTATGGCCTGTTGTCTTCCTTTTTACTAATTCTAACTTTAATTAGATTGATTCTTTATTTACACCATTTTCAACTTCACTCTCTCCCCCCTTTCTCATCATTCTCAATGTTTCACATTCATAAATCGAACCTAAATACTATTTTGTTGGGAAAACATAAAAGTCTTGTTGGCATTTCTTCTACCAAATTTGTGTTGTCGCAACAACGTTTTTCTATTTCAACAAACAATGGCTTTCTGAGTCAACTAAACTTTTGTCGAACGAACCAAAATTTTGTTGTCACAGGAAAAAAATGTAGTTGCAAAAATACCCATAAAACTTTTTGGTTGGCCCAATAAAACAGTTTTCTCAGTTTAAAGAATAGAATATATACGTATTTTTCAAAATTATAAATTAAAAATAATAAATTATCCAAAAATATTCTTGTTGTTATTCGTTTTCCGTACTTTTTTGCTATGTCATGTCCGTTGTTCCATACTGCGCCTCATTAAAAAGAAAGTCGTTGTAGTCGTAATTCCTATGGAAACTGAAAAGGAAGGTTCTGAGACGTAACGTGGTGTTGCTTGGCAGCTCCTACCTACAAAGTGGAAAGAGCTGAAGAGGATGGCGAAAGGGATCATCAAATTATGCCTAACGTGGGTGCTGCTTCCTGGGCATGAGGGAGTCAACGTCCCTTATCAGAGGCCAAAGAACCGGTGATACAATCTACAATTTTTGTACTCTCCCACTTAGCAGCTAGCTGCTTAGTATTAGGCACGCGAAGCATTACTTTCTTTTCCTTTCACTCGGTAGTAAAATAGTCAAACCTTCTTCGATTAAATACAACTCAGCCCTTTCCATTCTGTCTATTATATATACTTTGGAAAAATAGTGTTCTATTATTTCTGAAGAAATTTGTAAAAGCCAACTTATTTTAGAATTATGCAACAACTATTAACAAAATTTGAGTAATTTTTTTGTATCTCTTATATTCACACGACCGTGTTTCAAGCTGTTTCTGTAGCACTCGTTTATTGGATTTTGCCAAAGGACTTGCAAGACAAATTTTTCAACTGTAGAATCGTTTTTTTTTTTTTTGGTTTAATTTCATCAATTTAAAAACCTTAGAAATTATTTACATTTTTTGCAAACTAGTTACATTTCAACACAAATGTTCCAAATTGATTGAAAATGAAACTATACTCGATCGTGATATGCAAAATCAATATATTTTTGTGAATTGCAAATTTTTTATAGAACGTATGCTCTGTCAACAGTTTGAAGTATTCGTAGTTGTCTACCAGTATTGGGTAAGTTACTTTTTTAAACTAACTCGTTATAGTTACGTTGCTCAGCCAAAAAATAACACATTACAGTTACGTTACTGAAAAAGTAACATCAAGTTCCCTCAAAATTATTTCAAATGAAGCTCTCCAAGTTTAATTTTAGACATTTTCAAATGAAGGGGCATAGCTAAAATAAAATGTATATATACAGGGTATCCACGCCAGGGCTTACCAAAAAGTATGCAACCCGCTGTACACGGCCATAAGAATAGCATTGGCGTGTAAAACGGGCTGCATGATTTGCGGTAAGCCCTGGCGTGGACACCTTGTATATATAAAATTGTATATTGTATATATATATTTTATATATATATTGTATATATTGTATATTGTATTTATATTGTATATATATATATATATATTTTTTTAAAAAAAGTTAAACAACCACCGCAGGGTACCACTAAGAGCAACTGCCATCTAAAAAAAAAATGTCAATAGCCCCCAGTAGAACCGCGGTAAAATACACCTATGGCCACGTCTCACATCCGTGAGAAGGAATATATATATATATATATATATATATATATATATATATATATATATATATATATATATATATATATATATATATATGATTTACCGCGGTTCTACTGGGAGCCGGTGTCATTTTTAGATGGCAGTCGCTCTCAGTGGGATCCTGCGGTGGCTGTTCAAACCTTTTTTTAAATTATATATATATTGATATTTATCTTTCAAAACAATAGAAGGGCTGATACCCCAAATAATATCTCCAGGGGGTCATGACGAGGCCTGCGGCTACAAAAGCAGTGCCAGAAAAAGTCCTTTTGTAGAGTGAAGATAATTTGTTTATGACACATGATTGATTTCAGCCCTTTTCGACGCCTATGAAGCGGGGCTAAAGCTCTACTTTTTACTACCTAGGGAGTAAAAAGTATTTCTTACTCCCTAGCGACTAAAAAGTGACGTAATTGAGGAATAATGAAAATTACGCATCTATGAGCGCACATTTTATGATTATCAGCCCACCCCCGTAAAAAGTGTGAGGAAATTTTGGCAGCAGATAATAGAATTTTACAGTTATTTATGGGAAGTTACAATATATACCTGTAAAATTACCATGAATGACCGAAAATTGTTATAAGTTCCCGGAAATTTATGGAAATTGTTAAAAATGAATTTTCCGTAAGTTACCATATTGACCTGTAAAATTACCATAAATGACAGAAATTATTTATAAACTTCCGAAAATTTAGGGAAATTTCAAAGAATAAATTTTTGGTAATCTATGGTAAGTTACCATATTAATTTGTAAAATTACCATAAATGACGGACATTTTTCATAAATTTCCGGAACTTCATAAAAAAATTTAAAAATGAATTTTAGGTAAGTTACCATATTTACCTGTAAAATTACCATAAATTACCGAAATTTTCATAAATTGCCAGGAAATTTATGGAAATTTTTTAAAATAAATTTTTGGTAATCTATGGTAAGTTACCATATTTACATGTAAAATTACCATGAATGACCAACATTTTTTATAAATTTCTGGAAATTCATGGAAATTTCTAAAAAAGAATTTTGGGTAATTTATGGTAAGTTACGATATTTACCTGTAAAATAACCATAATATAGGTTAACATTAATGTCATGCTTCATTATACAAAATATAATATGGACTGAAATCATGACTGTATTTCCAGAAATGTCTGAAAGCATCCATTTTTTATAAAAAATATCGTATGCGCCAAGGGAGAGAGCCACTTTTCCTTCCCCTAGGTGCATGATATACTATTTTTATGCTTGAATAATTTGAACTTAGAACTTTAAGAGTAAGGTTTTTAAAAATGTGTGCGTGTGGGGGATTTTTTTATCTTGAGACATCGAAATATCTCAAGAAGTACACATCTAACGAAAAAAATGTCCTCTGTAAAAACTTTTTATTTTCGAGAGGGAAGAGCGACCCCGCAAAAATTTACATCACACCCCACCCCCTGGTGGTGGGAGGGGGGATCTTTAAATTTACAAATGGAAACCTATATTTTTTATTACAGATTCAGATTCTCCATCAAAGAATACGTGAGTTTTATTTTAAAAGTTTTTTCTTTCAATTCGCGCCAGATGGCGCAGCATTGGCGAAAAATGACATTGTTGACTATACAAGAAATGCGCTTCCAAATGAAAGATAAAAAAGACGTTTTGATTGTTTTCAGGAGAGTTATTCAATTGTAATCAATTTAATTTCGAACTCCCCTTTTACCCACCTGCGAAGAGGGTTGTAGTAAAACGCGTGTGACCACGAAAAAGGAGGATAAGATGATTATCAAGCTTTTTGCGAAGCACTCCACCTATAATTTGGATCAAGCCCAAAAAATTTTGTCAAGACCAGGCCTGTCCAAATAGGGGAAAACTACCCATTCACCACATGTTTGAGTTCCACCACCAATTCCCTCTTCTCAGGTCCAGAGGCTTGGGGGGTGGTCGCTCTCGTGACAGGCTCTCTACTTGGACAGGCCTGGTCAAGACGATGCAACGCCATTTGAGATTTGCCGGCTGTGGATAGAGGAGCACGGTGCTGAAATCGTTCTTGAAACTGGAGCACACTGAGAAGCAAATTGAAAATTTTTTCATCTTTTTTTTTACGTGAGCAACACAACAAACCAAAACAAAGCAACCCGTACGAAGCGACTTACACGAACCCACTCTTTATCTTCTTTATCTTTCGTTTGGAAGCGTATTCCTTGAACAGTCAACAATGCCATTTTTCGACAATGCAGCGTCATCTGGCGCAAATCGAAAAAAACTTTCCAAATAAAACTTACGTATTTTTTGATGAGGAATCTGAATTTGTAATTTAAAAAAATATAGGTTCCTATTTGAAATTTTGAAGTTACCCACCTCCCGTACCCAGTGGGTGGGATGTAAGGTAAATTTTTGCGATGTCGCTTTTCCCCTTCGAAAATAAAAAGTTTTTTCGAGGACATTTTTTTCGTTACAAGGGTATTTCTTGAAATATTTTGATGTCCCAAGATAAAAGAATCACCCTGTCTATAAGTAAGAATACATTTTTTCTTTAATTTTATATTTCGCTCAAAAATCATTCAGATGCGATTTTTTTGCAAATTTGGTTATGTAAGAAAACAAACATTTATACGTAGACTTCAATGAAATTTTATATAAAGGAAGTTTCAGGTTGGTTAATGAAATATCGTGAGAATGACAAAAAAAAATTTAATATTCAGAATTTTAAAGAATTTGTATCACATTATTGGTAGGGGTGACGGACAACTGTACACGGAGCAACTGTGCACGCGCCCATCCATGCACGTCAGTGGCTACTGGTACAACTGTGTACGTTAGGTCCATCAAGCTAGCACCTCCACAATCGAAAATCCCAAATTTTTTGTTATCAGAATTTCGGGCTTTTTTGGGCTGTATTGCCGATTTTTGGGCTCAACTACTTTTTTTTTAAATTCAAATTTTGTGTGTAGGTGCTGGCTTGACTCAAGCCAGCACCTCCACTACATAAAAATTTGAAAAAATTAAAAATCAAAGACGACAGAATTTTGGGCTTTTTTTGGGCTCTTGAACGCGCCAACAACCAATTTCCAAAAACAACCCCTAGCGAAAATAAAACTACCCCCCATATAAAAACACGAACTAGGAAGAAACAAAGTACACCACAATTTTGGGCTTATGTTGGGCGCTCTAATGCACGAAGAAAATTCAAAAAACTGCCCCCTATCTGCAAAAAAACCACCCCCTTGTCAAAAATTAAATCTGAAAAAAATAAAGTGCCTCATGATTTTTGACTTTTATTGGGCTCTTGAATGCACCAAACAAAATTGTCAAACACCACCCCAATATACAAAAAAAACATCCCCTTAGTAAAAATTCAAACATGCAAAAAACGAAAAAGGAAGTAGTGTTGGGCTTTTCTTGGGCTCATAAATGATTGAATTTTTGTTTGCAAAAACCACCTCTGCATCTGAAAAAGCAATCACCTATCTATGACTTCGAATTTAAATGTTCAAGGAGCCCAACAATCAGAGACTTTATTCACCCTATAAAAATCGGAGCCTCAAAGATCAGAAACTCCATTAACAAAGTAAATTTCTAAAAAAGATCATTTTTTGAGAAAGTCATATCTGCTTGGTGTCAAGGGGGTTCATTTTGATGTTAAGGGTTGTTTAATTCTGAGCCTTCATGTGTTTTTTTTCCGAACAATTACAAATATTCCATTTGTCTCAAAATTTACATCTCCATTCGAAAATTTGAGGTGTCAATAGAGTCTCTGATTTTTGGGCTTCTCAAAAATACCAACACCAATTTTTGGGCTCCAACCCTTAACGTCAAAATCCACCCCTTGACACCAAGCAGATACGACTTTCTCAAAAAATGATCTTTTTTAGAATTTCACAGTGTGAATAGAGTCACTGACTTTTCGGATCCTCAAAAATACCAACACCGATTTTTGCGCTCCAACCCTTAATGTCAAAATCAACCGCCTTGATACCAAGCAAATATGACTTTGTCAAGAAATGATCTTTTCTAGAATTTCACAGTGCGAGTAGAGTCTCTGATTTTTGGGCTTCTCAAAAATACCAACACCGATTTTTGGGCTCCAACCCTCCATGGTCAAAAGCAGCTCCCTTGACACCAAGCAGATATGACTTTCTCAAAAAATGATCTTTTTCAGAATTTCACAGTGTGAATAGAGTCTCTGATTTTTGGGCTCCT
>CAKNXH010062487.1:31050-62790 GCA_932178445.1 Andricus quercusramuli
AAAAATACCAACACCGATTTTTGGGCTCCAACCCTTAACGACAAAATCAACCCCCTTGACACCAGGCAGTGATGACTTTCTGAAAAAATGATTTGTTTTAGAATTTCACAGCGTGAATAGAGTCTCAGATAGGCGATTGATTTTTCAGATGTAGGGGTGGTTTTTGCAAACAAAAATGCAAACATTCGTGAGCCCAAGAAAAGCCCAACACTACTTCCTTTATCGTTTTTTCCATGTTTGAGTTTTTACTTAGGGGATGTTTTTTTGTACATTGGGGTGGTTTTTGACAATTTTGTTTGGTGCATTCAAGAGCCCAATATAAGTCAAAAATCATGACGCACTTTATTTTTTTACATTTAATTTTTGACAAGGGGGTGGTTTTTTCACCTAGGGGGTGGTTTTTTGAATTTTTTCCCATCCATTTGAGAGCTCAAAATAAACCCAAAATTGTAGTGTACTTTATTTTCGTAGTTTGTGTTTTTATATAGGGGGTACTTATATTTCCGCTAGAGGTTGTTTTTGGAAATTGGTTGTTGGGGCGTTCCAGAGCCCAAAAAAGCCCAAAATTCTGTGGTCTTTGATTTTTAATTTTTTCAAATTTTTATGTAGTGGAGGTGCTGGCTTGAGTCAAGCCAGTACCTCCACACAAAATTTTAATTTTCAAAAAAAGTAGTGGAGCCCAAAAATCGGCAATACAGCCCAAAAAAAGCCCAAAATTCTGATACCAAAAAAATTTTGAAATTTCGATTGTGGAGGTGCTACCTTGATGGACATGTGTACGTTGTTGGCCACAGGCACAACTGTACACCGGGACATCCGTGCACGTCTCAAATTTGGCGTGCATCATAGGGGATTTGTGAGTGGATGTTTTTAACGAGAAGTGTAGCGTGCAATGCGAGTAATTTTATACTAATATAGTTTCACCCACTTTTATTTTTCATGATTTTATAATGAAAACTCTCGAGCGTTCCTTCACGGACTCAAAACGCGATTTTGCGTTTGTCTGTGGAGGCATGAAAACACGCTATTTATGATTTTGTTCTCAAAAGTATCCTGCGTGACTCCTGTCAAGAGACGACGTTCTTTTTGGAACTCACGCCATGTTTTTGTAACTCGTCTCCGACTTGGGCGCCTACGGCGCCGTCACCTACGACTCGTTAAAAAAACATTACGCTCGTTTTAAAAAAGACGTCTGTTCACACTAGTCACGCAATGTATGTACTATTAAAAATGTAATAAATGTATTCATTCTAAGCAGGACCATTAACATTTGCAGACAAAATACTCGCAATCAATTATTATGTATTTTTTGAATACCTATTTTGTTATATCTTCAGAGTATAGCAATAGTGGGTGTTAAAATTTAAGAAAAGTTTGAAATATACACTTTTGTACACCGAGAAAAAAATATTCTTCATTTGAGAGTTTTCCTCTTATTTTAATGCAATTTTTCCTCTACAATATGGTATGAAAATTATTCCTCTTGATTTGAGAGGATTGTCTTCTTTTGAAGAGGATTATTCTCAAATTAAGAGGATCCTCCTAAAGGAAGAGGAAAAATCCTCTCAATTGAAGAGGATCCTCTAATTCGTTTTAAATGTAATCCTCTCATTTGGAGAGTATTTCATCTACTACTAAAGATGATAGATTATATAGGTTAGATTTCTTTCAAATAAATACATATACATTGTCAATGAAAATAATATGAAAATTTATTCAAATTACTTAACACTGATTAATATTTATACAATTAATTAACTTATCATAATACTTGATGCGTGTGGCCTCTTCCTATGTCCAATTTATTGATATTTATTGTTAAATCAAAGCATTTCAAATCAGGTCTGAATCCTTATCAAGATTATTTTTATTTTGCGTTAAACATTATCGAATTTATTGCATTAAACATTATCGAATATCGCGGTGACGAAACGTTCTTCTTGAATTTATGGACTCTAATTGTTCTGACGAAACCGCCAAATCACCAACCAGTTGCAGTTCTATAATTTTGGTTAACATAAGCGGAATTTTTGCCATTTTTTTAAATTTTTTGATACTTAATACATTGTTCTCTTGAGAAGGAAGAACAACAAACATAAACGTATAGAATGCGAGTATTGTTATACGATAATAGAGGAAAGAACTTTATAGTAATGAAGAAATCATACAATTTGTACACCACATGCATAAAGAAATGCATAATCTAAAAATTCACTTACATAGAACGACTGCACATACATGCTGAGATCCAAATTTTTTACCAGCGAAATCAGCTCTTGATCAATTTTTTTATTATAATAATGCATTGCATCCTTGAAAATCCACCAAACTCAAAACAGATTGACACTAAACAAGTTAGGTTATTACGCTCGATTAACACCGCATGCGCAAGTTCTGATTTGAGAGTAATTCCTCTACAAATTAGAGGATTATACTCAATCTGAGGGGAAAGTGCCAAAGCCTTCCTTTTGCCATCTCTTACCTCAAAAAAAGAGGAAAATCCTCTAATTTCTAGAGGAATATTCTCCTTTGGAGAGAAAAATTTGAGAGGACTGAAGAAGAGGAGTTTTCAGCTCAAATTAAGAATATTTTTTTCTCGGTGTAATTATAAATAATATTTGAACCATATGCAGTCAGTACTGGGACTCCGGCAATCTGTACTGGGCCAGTACTACGCCTGTGGTGTATTTCAACCTGGGTAGTTCCAATACCAACCTTCAAAAATCAAAGTCGGCCCCACATGGTTTTTCAAGTTTAGGCCAACATCATCTTAATAGATGGCCCCTATATGGGATCAAATGTCGGGCCGGCGTTGAGAAGCCAAAGGCGGTTGACCGTTATCATGTAGCTTGTTAGCCCGGCCAGTGGCTCACAAGTTCGACCGACCGTTCGACGGTTTGCCTGACCGTGGACCGACAGTCAATTCCCACCTGGGTGAGAGGGGTTGGGGTGTAAAATACATTATTTTTGTGAAAAGGATGTCTTCCGCACTTTTGGGATTTTTTTCTGTGCTATAAATTTTTCTGAATGAGAGATGTCACAATGTAACTTGTCGCGAATGTGACTAGCCGCAAATGTGACTCACCGCAGATGTGACTTGCCGCATTTTTGCCAATTTTTTTTTTTGGACTTCATATTTCTCTAAATGAGGGTTGCCGCAAAGTGACAATTTTTAAAAGCGAAAAACAGGCAATTTCATTTTTTTTACTTTTTACTTTTTACCACATCATTTTCGAATTGCCACAATAAGGCCTGTCGCAATGTGAAATGGAAATGTTTTAAATTTTTCAATCGAAAAACAGGCAGTTTCATTTTCTTTTTTGCTTTCTACCACATCATTTCTGTACATGACTCACTGGATTAAAAAAACTGTCAGCGTTTTCATTCCACTCCACCAAAGATCCTCCTCCGAAAGAATTAATTTATTATGTAAAAGGTGTCAATTTCAATTTCCCACTGAGTTAAAAAATCAAGGCTCGAATGTGAGAGTGGAAGATCCGGTGTGGAAAAATGTTCTGGTGCTGGTCTGGCCCAGGTCAAATCGTCTGGTTTCCAGTCTGGACGCTGGCCAGAAGGTCTGGCCTGGGCCTGGCCAAAAGTGTAACATTTTTTCTGGCTAGCCGCAGGTCATCCCATCTGGTCAGCCGCTAGGTATGTGCTGGTCAGCCGCTAGTTAGGGTGTAAGAAAATGAAGTCTTGTTTTGATAGTGTGAATTTCTGATTTTCTATCATTTTAAACACCCTGTAACTTTTTTGAAATATGTCAAAAAAAAATTGCTGATCGGACTTAAGATTTTTTTTGTTCTTGGCTCGCTGATCAGGGCCAGGTCTGGGCCAGACCAGGCCTTCCAGACCGAACTTACAATTGTTGATCTTGGATAGCTGATCAGCGCCTAATTTTGACTTGACCAGATTTTTAGGTGATAAGAAAAAAAGTCTTGTTTTGATAGTGTGAATTTATTATTTTCTATCCTTTCAGACGTCACGTAACTTTTTTGAAATATGTCAAAAAAATTGTCTGATAGAACTTAGAACTTTTTTTGTTCTTGGCTCGCTGATCAGGGCCATTCCTGGGACAGACCAGACCTTCCAGACTAGACGGTCTAGATAAGGTCAGACCTGGACCAGACTAGCGTCAGGCCTGGGCCTGATTAGATCCTTCATACTAAACAGTCTAGATATAGTGGGTGCTCATATTATTAGAGCCACCTGCATGAATAATCGATTTGGCATTATAGGAAGAAATGAAAGTTCAACATTTGCGTCAAGTTTTTTTTTATTCGGTCGACTGATGCTCTTGAAACATTAGGAATCGATGCAATCTTCCTTTGGGAATACCCAGTATGCACTAATAAAGTTTTAATTTCGGAAATTTTCCTTGGAGAAAGGTCTCTAGCTTTCCCCATGATTAAAATATATCCTGCGAATAAAATGACAAAATTTATGTAAAAACGATATTTTTTTAGCGACAAACATTTTAAGCGAGCTGCTCACGGACATAATATTGCAAAAACACACCGAAACAGCATAAAATTTGTAAAATGCGTTAATAACCTCAAAAATACTCACCCAAACAACACGGCTGTCAAGCCGTGTTGTTTTATTAGCTATTAGGCTGAGCCTAATAGCTATTAGGCTCAGCTTTCCCCGGGTGCATTATAATTTAGTGCTCCTGTGTTAAGCCAAGCTTTAATGCCCATTAGGGGAACAGCTCCAACTTAGGTCTGACCATTATTAGGAACAGGCAGCATCGAAATTAAGCATTCCAAGTAATCTCTGCCATTAAAAGTTCACTCAAACAGTCTTGCCCTTCCTTTTTATATCAATATTTGATTATAAAATTGTACACCTAATATTCTCAGAATAGCTTGAATAATTGAACAATTGTGTTACATAGATGATTGAAGAGTTGAAAAAGATTTATCAGACTGTGATTCGTATTTGGAAATCATTGAGGAGTGTTATTATTTGACGAAAACTGCATTAAAACAGCAGTAGGTAAAGGGTGAAGGTGCATTGAAAAACAAAGGGGAGATTGTGGTGGAGTAGATAAACTGACTCGACATTGGCGGATGGGCAGGAACCTCTTAGTATATACTTAACCCACTCTTGCACTCAGCGAAGTCCTTGTTTCTCGAGTGGAAACATATTACCTTCTTCTGCAAGACACCCTGACTTCTCTAGGGTTTCCACCATCTTCCGCCCATTACCTAGGCAGTGTCTATGCTCCAGAACTTGGTAACACAGATACCCAAGGGTATGAAGTTCTAGTATAAAACTAAAAGCTTCTTCCAGTCCCTCGGTTTATCTGCATCGTCGGCGATATTGATTCCACAGTTGCCTGCCAGATGGCACCAGCCCGACAGATATTTCTCATCCAATAGGTCAAATTTCTCAATTAAATATCAGAATATCTGTCATAAAAGTGACACTGCACATTTCTGGTCAAAGATACATACATGCACTGATATGAGGTAATATGCTAATGAATCGAAGATATATATTTATGTGTGTGTTAATAATTCTTGCAATATTGATTTAACTATCTATTTATGCATTAAAAAAAATAATTTGATTTGAATATGTCATAGATTTAATGGTACACTGTAAAACGCCAAGCCTCAACATTACGCCGAATTCAGTGTAGTTTTTAGTTGCAACATTTTTGAGGCATGAAAACAAATGAAGAGACATTGAATATCATAAAGTTGACTAAATGTGAAATTAGATGAAAAGCAAAATTCTGCAGTTATAACATGGTGCCGTATCTTCAAAATTAATAAATATTCACGGAAAACATTTGATAAAGTTTTAAATGAATACTATAGAGAAAAATTGGGTTTTGTAATGTTATTGGGGTTTCCACTAAATTTCTATTTTTTTTCTCATTTAGTGGGATAAAGAAATTATTTTTCATCACGCATGCACGGAATATGCCATATTTCACATCTGTTTTCCGTGCGCATTGTGACATATTGCGCATGCCGTGCGAACAGCGTGCGTTATACAATAATCGCACGCTGCTCCATGTTTTAGAAGAAATATCGCACGTTCCACCGTGTTTTAGTAAGAAAAATCACACGCTTCGCCGTGTTTTCACGAAACAAAGGCAACTAACCTTCTACTAACTTCAACGTTATCATCTTCAAAATGTCAACAACAGTTTGTTTTGTGTCATGGATGCAAGAAGTAAGTATAAAGTAAGTGTAATATGAATATTCCCCTCCAAGGACGAGAACTATTTTTTTTCAAATTCATAATATTAATATTATCATTAAACTAAACAAATTATGTTTTTATTTCATTTAATTTCTCATGTGACGTATACGTCACACTAGTCCTTGGAGGGTTTATGCCCTCACCAGGTTTAAGGTTAGGTGCGTTTGTTTCGAGAAAACACGGCCAATTCTCCATCGGCACCTGAAATTATCTTTTTGATTGGGGTGTTTATCCTCTCGGGGGGCTCCGCCCCCCGAACCTCCCGACCACCGCCCAACCCCCCGGCGATATTCCGCACTCGCTTCGCTCGTGCGGATAAACTACAAAGAATGCATATTCCTCACATTCGTGATGAAAAATAGTGTGTGCAACTCGTGTGGTATAGTTGCATATTCCGCCACTTGGGCGCTCATGGCGCACTCGCTGCGCTCGTGCGCCAACGGCGCCCGCGTGCGCAATATGCAACTATACCCCACTCGTTACACAATGTACTATTTCGAGGAGAATAAAACATGTTTAATCCAAAAAATTAATCCTATTCCGATAACATCAAAATTGAAGATCGCCATATCACAGTATGAGAGGCATTTTTTGCTAAAACTCTGAAAGAAAAGAAATTTTTTTTTCATTGCATGATAATAATTTAAAGAAATATCAGTACTAAAAGGTTAACAAAAATGAATACTACGTTAACATTTGAACTAGATTTGAACCTAAATTTTCTGAAATTTTGTTTTAAAATTATTGTATCAATAATTCAGATTTCGAAAAAATCCTTTTATCATAATGCATACTTGATTTTTCGAAGAATGTTTTATGCAATAAAGCCATTTTCGATAAAAATGTTGATTATCTATTTCTGTACTGCCACTCTTCGTTTTATAAAAACTGATATTTTACCTTCGAACTTCGTTGGGTATCGTATTGACCCTCAATCATAAATTTCTTGGAGAATATTGAAGTTCGTTTTTCACTTTGTCACTGAAAAATATATTTTTGAAATTATTTTTCTTTAAAATATTTTTTTAACTACAATTTTTAATGAATATTTGAAGAATTCTTCAACTGCAAGGTTTTTGATGATTTTATATTTTTACTATAGTGTGATTTTGCACAAATTTGTGATATAAAAAAAGTAGGAAAAATGTTTTCATCACATGTTCGTCGCTATATAATTTTCTTTCACGATTTCTTCAGTTACAATCTTTCTTGATATTCTTAAAAAAATATTCTCCAACTATACAGTGTGAAGGTTTTCATCAAATCTACAACACAAAAATCTTCAAAGAATATTTGAATAATTATTTAACAACAATGTTTTCAATAAGTGTGTAGTCTCACGACAGTGTTATTCGAAAAAATGTTACTTTTTCAGATTTTTTTATATAATTTTATTGATTAGAATAATATTTTCTATTATTTTTCAACTGCGATATTAACCAAAGTATAACACTTTCAATTATAAGTTGCGTACCTACAAGAAATATTGTAATTCTTACAGATTCAATGAAATTTACTGACGAAAGCCACCATTGTTTGACGAAACGTTTAAAACAATTTAATTCTTTTTAATTTACCTGAACCTCAACCCAGAATGAACATCAAAATTCTCAAAAATATTCACAATTAATATATAATATTTTTATACAATATATAGACAATCCAACCATTGCATTTTGGTTGAAAAGATGCCAACTTCCGAAGAAAAAGACTAACATAACCTAAAAATGTTTGAAATTGAGTGTTTAACTTTTAAAGTCAAATGATTTTGATTTAAAATAACTGATTTCTTGTATAAATCTAAAGATTAATAAGAATCTGAAAAATCGTATGATTCCTTAAATGGAAAATACCAATTTTATACGGAAAGAGAACAGTTTTTTGTTATCTTATGCATAACATAACAAAAAATTGTTCCAAATTGTAAGTCCCCGTGCAGAAATCGCCATATATATTACCGATTACCGACTAGGGCCTGATCCGATGTGCACTATCTGGTCCTGATAGGAAGAATTCTGTGGCCCTGACTCGTACCAGACCGGGCTATGTACTGTGACGTCATATAGCCTCTTCCCAGCGCCATCTTAAGCCATATGCGCTAGATGTAATATAATCACGAACATAACCTTAATTTTTGTTCTCCTTCGTGGTGTTGTGTTGCAAATGTTCTGGGAGTTTTCGACCGTATAATATATTCTTAACACATTAATAATAAATGCCAAAATTAAGGAGCACACCGTGTGTTCGCAAAAATCGTGCCATCAGCAAAATTCCATATTTACGCGATGAAAACGAAAGCAACGAAGGTTAGTCTTTTATGGTATTACATTTTTTATGGTATTATTACATTTTGTGATATATTTAATTGCATTGTACTGGATCCAAGTTCTAACCTAAACATTCGATTTCCTCATTTTAGTCAAAAAAATTATTATTTGATATTTTTTTCGCTCGGTAGCTTTTTTTTGTAAAACAAGTAGTTGCAATTTTGAGGTTATATTTTGGATTCTACGATTTAAGTTATGCATGTTATCGCTCCAGTGACGGGGTAAGGGATAATATTTGTGGATTGAAATGAAGAAATGTAATTTTGACAAATTCAATGCAACCGAAGAGGAAGTGCTGTCCCACATGAGCAACGTCTTCTGGAATGCAAAAGACTGGGACGGTAATCGGAAGCAGAGGTCCAAATAACCATTCTTAATTATTTTTAAGGTGTAGTTAAAATAAAGCTCAATCCTATAAATTTGGCTTTTTATTTAATATTCTGTTATAATTATTTTGAAGGATTTTAATTCCTACTAGAAAAGTAAATAATGTGGCTAGACTCGGGTAAATAATAGGGGCCAGACCGGGGACAGATCGGGCGTTTGATCGGGCCCCTAGATATGGCTCCGAGGTGGCTACGTGTTTCATGATGAGTCTGGCCCTGACTCGATTTCCACATCAGGGCCCGATATGAACGAGTCTGGGCCCGGTCGGGGCCACGGCGAAATTCCTACACGGGTCTACTTCAAATTGAATTACTTTTGTGTAAAATAACCGATAGTGAACAATGTTGGCATAACCTTAAATTGTTCCAAAATAGTGAATCTTCTTTAAACCCGGTAAGAAGGCTTGAATAGAATAGGATTGAAAAATACAATTCCTGTGAATACCTAATTTTCCCTTCGTTTTCTTATATCAGAAACAGTATTAGAAAGAAGCAACTGCTATTCTTGTCAATACACTTTGAAAAATATAATTTCGAATTTACATACAATTTATTCACAATTAGTAAATTATTTACTATTACTATGCATGCACATTATTAAAGTCATATTAAAATTTATTTCATCTATATTGAATTCAGGTTTTCAATTTATTTAAGATAAATAATTTTTTTAAGCACATAAATTATATTCGGAATTTAGGTATCACAAAATGTATTACACTCAATTCAGTTCATTATATTGAAATTGAGGATAATACATTACATATAAATCCAATGTAAATTCCTTCCATTCAAATCACTTGATCTCTCTGAAGTGCAAACTTGAATTCATTTAAATAGACCCTTCCTCACTTATATTCCAAAATGGAGAATTCAAACAATTTTATGCCAGAAATTACATTTTTGAGATAACCTATTCTTCTTTTGTACATTGAAGCCTAAAGGAAAAATCAGGTATTAAAAATAATAGTATTACCTTTGCTTTTACGTTAGAATCAGAAATCTTCTATCTTATTCTATGCAAGCCTTCTTACCGGGAAGTTTAATTCTTTCTGTATAATATAAACAATTTCTGGCGAAAAAGGGTAATATAATGTTAAATTGTTCCAAAATTGTAAACATTCTTCGAAACCCATAGGGATATTGCCGTGGAAACTACTATCTTAAAACCTAGAATCCAACGAACAATTTGATCGATTTCGGTGTAAAACACAAATATAGCTTAAAATGGTTGAAAAGTTTGGAATCTTTTTTGAAATATAATGTATTTCAAACACTGATATATATAATACACTGGATGCAGGATTCAATGGAACGATCTGTGCCTACTTGAAGGCCTCGTAGCCGCCATTTATCAGGGTTGTTTTGGTTCGGGATCATTCGGGACAGATCGGAATATGCGGGAGATTTAAATTTAATTTGGAAGAGAACTCAAAAATAGTAATAAAATCATGTAAAACTTAATAAAAAGTAATTACATAAATAAAAATAATCGAACAGTACAAAAAAAAGAAAGTCGATGGTATTTTAAATTGGCGGAATACACATTCATAGGTTATGTCACTAGTGTCAAACAAATAATAATGGTTTAAACAATTGTAAATTATTTACAAACAAGAGGAAAATTTTCTGCGTCTAATTTGAAAAAAGAAACCATTTTAAATATTTTTCTAATAAGTTTTGAGTACTTAGATGTGTAATAATAATGATAAGTGTCATAATAATGAATTTTTCATAATAAAATTTCAATTTTCAATATTCTTCTTCATGAAATATAATTCGCCTAATTCTAAATGTAGATGCGTAACATAATTGCGACACAATGTGTTCTTTCAGAGAACTGATATCGGTCCGCATCGGTATTTTATAAATAAAGCTTGACTAAGCAGGCAAATGAGAGAATGCGTTTTAGGAAACAGAATAGTTTGAAGAATGAATCAATAAATTTTTTGAATGTTCAAAATTATATAATTTCTAAATAATTTTAGGTTGAAACACTACAATGAAAGGATTTTACATTGTTATTCAAACATTCAAATTCAAAAATGTCACTTGTTAATTAAAAATTAAAAAAAAAAAAAAAAATTTTTAAGTTTGCATTCAGCACTCTGGAATTTTAATGATTCGAGGCTTATATTATTTTAAAAAATCCCATTTCAATCTGTTTATTTTTCAATATTTCATTTTCACTTTCTTATGTTCAATTTATTATAACAGATATAGCGAACCTCAGAGCGTGTACAGAGTTCTTTCAGAGAAATTTGTAAGTGTTCAAAATTATATTATTTTCAAACTATTTGAACTTAAAAGCAGTACAGTTTAGTGATTATAAGTTTTTTCTTGAGAAATATAAATTGAAAAATGTCATTTACAAATTAAAAATTATAAAAAATGAAACAAAATGCAAATTTTAAAGTTCACATTCAGCACCTGGAAATTCGAACGATTCGAGGTTTATTTTATTTTTAATAATTCAATTTTATTTAGTTTCTTTTCCAATGTTTGATTTAAAATTTCTTATTTTAAATGAACAGTCAAATATTGTTAAATATTGAAACAAAAATTTTTTAAATAAAAATTTTCAAATTGAATGCTTAAAAAATGGAGTATTTTAGAATGCAATAATATTTGAATAGGATTTGAAATTGAATGAAAGCATTTAATTATGAATACATTAATCACAATGTTTTTGAAAGATGAAAAAAGATTTTGAAGGTTCATTCGCATGCAAACATTTAATTAATTACCAAGGCTTTCGAAATAAAATAGTTCAATTTTTAACGTAAAAATCTATAAATTATTTAATTATGAACAGATTCATAATCGGCCTATAAAATCAATTTTATTATTTATTATATTGTTACGAGTCGAACTATAGTTCAATTTTAAAAATAGATAATTAATTTATATTCACATTTTATCATCTGAACATTTTTCTTGTTCTCTTTTTTTGTCAAAGTTAACCCGTGCCCCCGAGCCTTTGAAATTAACATGGGGGTTTAAATAAGAAAAGCTTGATTTTCAAAAAAAAAAAATGGAATAAAGAGCTACTTGTTATAAACTTTTTGTGAATTAAAGTATTAAAACCGCTTAACGCATGTTCAAAGAATAATTTCCACCCAGTAAGTTTTAATTTTGACTCCCCACCCCTTTCGAGCCATCGTTATTGTGCTTGGAAAGTGACCCAAAAACTGCAAAATAGCAGTTTGCTATTAAATTCATACTAAAAACGGTATTCTTTGGATTTTTTTAACAAGTTTTATTTTTAATTGTCGAGGGACCAGTTTCCAAGTATTTTGTGAATAATTTTTAATTACTCACACAATTATTATTTATTTAAGAATTATATTTTTCTTAAAATCGTGGAAAATTATTGTTTTTGGAATATAAGTGATAGATTTTAATTTTACAGAAATAGAATATACCTACATTGGATAGTTTATAAGAGAATGTAATACACTACTATGCAAAAGTTTCTAGACCTATATTTTTCAATACTTGATAAAAGCACTCTAGTTTTAAAAATATTCAAATCTAAATTTACTTCCAATTACTACACGAGAACTGATAAAATTATACGCCTAATGGTCTTCAATTAAAAGCAATATATTAATTTTATCAGATTATTTATTTTATTATTATTTTCTTAATTATTTAAGTGACTTGATAAGATATTTCTAGAATTTTTCCTTCGATGCAATAGAAACCTAAGATTAATTCAAAGAACTTATCAATTTCGAATTTATTGATATTTTCCGGAAACATTACCATTTGACGTTTTTTCAAAAAACTTCGAATAAAATTAACACATACTGGCTTTTATTTATGCCCATAAAACGAGTACTTTCATCACCTTTTATGCAATCATTGAGAGAAAATCTACAATTTATTATTATTAAAACTAGAGTGGTTGTTCAACCTATTGGAAAATAGATATCCAGAAACTTTTGCACGACATTACATATAAGAGAAATGAATTTTTATACTCCTACATGCGCGTGAGTTATTATTTGTTTTGTGTAAGATTTCGATTGCAGTTAACGTTTATCGAAGATGTTTACACATAAACCTGTCTTGGGCCGTAGTTTAGGACGCACGTGATGTTTTTTTTACAATATATATTTCTATCTTATATATTTATACCTCATACTTTTTTCTATGTTCACTTTTATTGAACATTAATTCAAAGTTCATATTCGTGAATTGCATAATATTATTGGCATAATATTATTATGACTAATTATTTCACTTACGCACGTACCATAAGAGTTTTATTCCTTTTGCTCTTTTTAATTATTATTATTTATATTACAATTTAAATTCATTTTGTAATTATAATATACATCAGTCATATATTTACAATTTCACACCACTTTTTTCATCCGCAGAAAAATTATTTTGTACAAATTGGTAGATCTTAAAGGTTCCATTAAGTGTTTGACAATTCTAACGTATACCGATTTTTAGGATATCACAATTATTATATTGTTCAATTGTAAAAACTTCAAAGTTTCATTATAAGTTTCAAGAGAAAAAAAATCAATATTCTAAACCACGTGTTTGCAAAATGTGTATTCCACCAATTTAATATACCATCGACTTTTCTTTTTTTGTACTGTTTGATTATTTTTATTTATTTAATTACTTTTTATTAAGTTTTATTTAGTTTCCTGGTTTTAGTCAATTCGCTCATTGACAATAAACTAAATTTTACATGATTTTATTAATATTTTTGAGTTCTCTTCCATATTAAATTTGAATCTCCCGCATATCCCGATCCGTCCCGAATGATCCCGAACCAAAACAACCCTGATAAATGGCGGCTCCGAGGCCTTCAAGTAGGCACACACGTTTTCCATTGAATCCTGCATCCAGTGTATTATATATATCAGTGATTTGAAACAAAATTACTGGATTTATGTCTAATAATTTTTATGAAAAATACCAATTTTAGATGAAACACTCCAACCTAACCTAAAGTTGGTAAAAAGTGGTACATATTCTTTGAAATATAATAATTTTGTATCAAAAATACTATTTGCGTTTTTTTTCAAGTATTTTTATGTCTCAAATAGAAAAATTATCACTGAGGCTTTGGAGATATTTTTCTCTATTTTGTATCATTTCAACATCATTCGTGATTTTTTTTTCAGCCAAAAATATCTGAAGGTGAATTCGGAAAATATCAGTTTTTGGTGTGAATAGTTAAAGTAACCAAGAATTGATAAAAAATTCTGAAAATTCCAAATTGAATGCACGGAGAAAAATATTTCGAGAAACTTTACCAAACTCAGTTGGGTAAAGTTGGGACATATGGACACTTTGATAAAGTTTCATATCTAGTTTGGTAAGACGAAATTCGGTAATACTTCATTAACAAACATGAAAGTGCGACAAACTGACACGAATATCTTCTGAACTGTTCTTTAATTAATACTGTACTTGGTAGTTGACATTTTAATGCACATAATTGTAAAATATATCAAACTTCAGATAAAGATTACTGAACAATTGGGTAAATCGCGGTCGAGGGCTTGGTACAAAATATAAGTGGGTTTACAGAAAAGGCATGAAGGAGTCACTGACGCTCGAGAAACTTTAACTGGCAGTTTGGTAAACCGTAACCTTCTGTGAATCAAAAAAACAAACTTATACACAGTCAACAGCATACACTCACATACACATGAGTCAGTTACAGCCAATCAGAATACAATTTCATTACAATTACACTGACGACACGTAAACCTTATCAAACACATATAACATACATATCAATAACCCTAATATAATACTACACATATATAAGACGCTTTCGACGTAACTACGCTGACGCACGCTTCACATTGAGAGGAGAAATTTGGAACTTCCTTATATACTAACTAGAGGAATTGATTCAGCGCTTGTGAGAAACGACCAGTGCCGTGACTAAAGTTTTCATAAAAAGATTTATATTATAAGATCTATATTTTTTGGAATATGTATTTTGTAATTGCCACTTTAATTCTGAGTAATTTTCCACCTTTTCTTTGGATATTAACTTGATTCTAATATTATCTGAGTAAGGTATTAAAATGATATCAAAGCACAATTCAATAAAGTTTCCAAATTTTGGACGACTTCGTTTAGAAATAATAAATAAAAAAGTATGCAAAATGTCTTGCTACGCACCTATTTGAAGCTACAAATTTAAAATGAAAAATTGTCAAATCATATTTAAACCATTTTTTAAATATGTGAAATTTACAGATGTTACTTATATTAACTTGGAAAAGATAAAAATTAAAAGTAGAGTTAAATATTCTTCCGTTAAGGATGTTCAAAATCTCTTTAAAGTCTGTCCCACAGGTTTTTTGCGTAAAATTCATATACATCACAAATACGTTCATTGATATTTTATTTTTATATTTTCATACCCTCTCGGGTAATCCTTCATTTTTAAAAAATATTTGAGGCCGTTTGAAAATTTTGTTGTTTTCGAAAATCATATTATCTAAAATTGTCAACTTCACGGCAACCACTCATAAAATATGTAAATATAAAAAATTAAAGATCTTTACACAAAATGTGATTTACTTAACTTTTTCTCTCTTACACCACTTTTAAAATTTATGCTCTTCAATTCTTCATTTCTGTTATTTGACTTTTCATTACTTGAAGTTGTTTTGTATCTTTTTAAAAATCAGTTCTTTTAACTTTGGTCTTTGTAACTATTTAATACAATAAAAGGATGTAATCAAATACAAAGATTTAAATTTTCGTATGATTGATCACAGTTTATCGAGATAAAATCACACTATCGTTCGAATTTGGATATATCCTTTCACCACAATGTCAGGTAGAATTTTAGAGAATTTTTAAGCCAATAAAACGTGTTTTCAAAAAAATTGCACTTACATGGTTATGACATGTAGTTATTTGCACAACTATTTCTGTTTTTGCATCTGCTTTAGGCGAAATACGTCATTTGCATTTCATTTTAATTTACAAAAGCTCACTCCATTTCCCGAAAGTTTCTTTACAATTATATTCGTCTCGTTTTCGTAGAAATTATTTTATTTAAAAATAATACGTACAACTCTTTTATTTAGTCATGTTTTAAATAAAACAATTTTCTATATGATATTTAATAAAAACGTGATGAATACAATTGTAAAGGACCTTTCAAGGAGTAGAATGAGCTTTTAAAAATTTTAATCGAATGAAAATCATATGAATTTTACCCAAAGCGATTTGTGCTTTTTGAATATTCATTACTTTTAAGCAATTAAATTAAAACTTTCAAATTGGCTAATAAATTATTGAAAATATTACACATGTTTCATATTAGTACTTTTCGCTGGGTGAAAAAAAAATATTATAAAATCAAAACATTTCAAAGACTTGAAATTTATTTGAAATTTTAGGTTGTGTAATTTTTTTAAACTGGAAATTAGCATTTTTAAACAAGAATCATCAAGATTTCTGATTTTTAACAATTGTAGGTTAGGTTAACGATTTATACCAAAAACTGGTATTGTGAAAAAATCACTATAGTTCAAATAGGATAGCAAATTTTTGAATAGTTTCAAATAATATTAACGTTCTTCACAAAAAATCGATCATCTTGCAAAAAAGTCATTGGATTTTGGAACAGATTTACAATTCTTAATAATTTTCTGTTATTTTATGTTTGTGTTTTTCATTGAGAATTATTAGTATTTTTAATAAAAAATTATTAGATTTCAAAGAACATGTACCATTTTTCAACAACTATAGCTTATGTTGACCTGTTTTATCTAAAATCGTTATTTTTGACAAATCATTAAATTTAAAACCAATGACTTTGTTTAAAATAAATTATATTTATAAAATTTCCAAGAAGATTTAGAACTTTTCAACCATTTCAGGTTATGTTGCTGTTTAAGACCAAGAATTTTGAGTGAAAAAACGGTATTTTTAATGAAAAATCATTTGATTTCAAAGAAGATTAAAACTTTTGTTTCATTATAGGTTTTAGGCTAGTGATTTTCACCGGCAATTTTGATATAGGCTTCAAAGAAGATTTACAATTTTGGAACGATTTAAGGTTATGTTAACCCTTTTTACCAGAAATCGGTTATTTAAAATTAAATTCATTTTACTTAAAAATTAAACTTAGGATTATGAACAACTTTAGGTTATATTAGTTTTTTTTTTCGTCGGAAATTAGCATATATTGTATAAAAATATTATATATATATATTAATTGTGACTTTCTTTGAGAATGTACACAATGGTGATCCTTATCAGTATATTTGATTATATCTGCAAAAATTACATAATTTCTTGTAGGTACGCAATGCACAATTGAAAGAGTTACTCTTTGGTTAATACCGCAGTTGACAAATTATATAAAATGTTATTATGATTAATCAAATTATATACAAATTTCTGTAAAAATGAAATTTTTTCCAATTACACTGAGTAAAAATACAAAATTATTTAAAACATTGTTGTTGAATAATTATTCATATATTCTTTAAAGATTTTTACGATGTAGATTTAGCAAAAACTTTTATTACACTGTATGGTAAAAAAATATTTTAAAAAATATGAAAAAAGATTTTAGCAAAAGAATTCTCAAAAAAATTATATAGCGACGTAAATTTAATGAAAAGTTTTTATTCGATTTTTCGTATGAGAAATTTCAGTTTAAGAAATTGTTTTTAAAAATTTGTTATTTCTTATTTTTGAAACTGAATTTTCTGTTATCAATACAAAACTTTGCAAAATTATACTATAGTAAGAGTTGTGGTAAAAAGATTTTTTTCCAAACCTCATTTATTGACACAATAATTTAAAAACAAAATTCAATGAAATCTAAGTTCATATTTAGATCAAATTTTAACAGAGTATTGATTTCTTTAACCTTCTAGTATTTATATTTAAAAAAAATTGTATCATGCAATAGGAAAAATATATACTTTCTTTTTTTTCGTGATACCGCGAATTTCAATTTTGATTTTCTCGGAACAGGATTATTTTTTTGGATCGAAGCTTTCTTATTCTCATTGAAATATAATTTTTTCATCCCACTAAATGAAAAAAAAACTACAAATTTTGTAAGGAAAACACTAACATGGCAAAAAGCACTGAAATAGCATCACTAAGGCTTACGCCAGAGGCGTCAATTTCGATCCATGGTAACCAACTTTGTAATAACCTTCCTAAATCAACTCCAACTTTATTTTGCAATTGTAGAACTATTATGCATTATCCAATACTAAATGCCAACGAGAACTATGAATAGGTTGAAAATTGAACAACTTATTCATAATTTAAAAAATGGTAAATATCTTCGAGGTGCTTAATACTTTTATACGATCCTGCAAGATTTGGGAAGTGGTGGGAGATGCTGGGCGACTGCGACTCGAATGTCGGTTTACCAAACTGTCGAATAAAGTCTAACGTAGCAAAAATTAAAATCTATTCCACAGCGGATAAACTTTCATGCAATGTGGTGGAAACAGTCACATATCAAAAATCAATGTTTCTCTAGAATTGATTTTAAACTTTACCAAACTTTCGAGTATATAATACATTTTTTACTTAGAAACATTCACCGAAATTTGTCATTCTATAACCGATTTTAAGGGAAGCATTAACATTGCATAATTTAAAGTTTGCTTGACTTTACATTTGCAAACTTTACTCAACTAATATGAAATTTTATCCAATTTTTCCTCAATGTATGACAGAATAGTTCTCAATAATTACACGACGTGCATTAATGTTTACTTTTGAAAATATTTACTGTACATTTGGAAACTTTAATCTGCGCTATTAAAGTTTACCGAACTGCCATGTATTATTTAACCTTTTGCACGTCACAAATTATTACAATAATGTCAAACATTCTCCTTTTAGTCCATATATCCCAATTTTACTCAAAAGTTTGGTAAAGTTTCCTAACCAAATTTTCTCCGTGTGATTTTTGTTTTAAAATGTACATATCTGGTGAATTATTGAAACAATTTTTAACTTTAAAATCTAATATTTTTTTTTTTAATAATATCCATTTCTGATTTGAAATAAAACTAAGATCATCTAAAATTGTTTAAAATTGGGAATATTGATGATTTTTGTTTAAAAATACTCATTTACGATCAAAAAGACTAACGGAACGTGCAATTTTAAATAAGTTTTAAGTCTTCTTCGAAACTTTCTGATTTTGTAATTATTTTGTTCAAATACAGCGGAAATCGCTGATATAAAACGTGCGCAATATTTTCAATAATTTATTAGACAAATTGAAAGTTTTTTTAACTGCGCAAGAAGCACAATCCGCTTTAGGAAAAAGCCGTAATTTTCATTGAATTTATATTTACAAAAGATCATTCTATTCTTAGAAAGGTTCATAATACATATACTCATCACGTTTTTATTACATATTATTTAATAGATTGTATAAATCAAAAAATGATCAACTAAAAATAATTGTACTATTATTTCTACATAAAATGATTACGTATTTTGCCTAAAGCAGAAGCAAAAACACAAATATGCCAATAGCTACATTTAAATAAACAATTGGGAATAAAATCTTTTTTTATTATGCTTCTTTTGATAAATTCATTTTGAACTTGACTGTACACTCACCACATCCTTGAAGGAGATGATTTGTATATCTAATTTTCAAATTTAAGATATAAAAGAACTTCAAGTAATGAAAATTCAAATAACAGAAATAAAGGATTGAGCTTTAGAATCCGTCACAGAGAGGAAGAAGAGAAAGTTGAGTAAATCACATTTTGTGTAGTGTTCTTTTATTTTTTATATTGACATATTTTATGGATGATTGCCAGAAAGTTGACCATTTTAGACAATGAGATTTCCAAAAACAAAAAAATTTCAAACCGCCTAAAATGTATTGGTGAATATTGAATTCTACTCTTGATCGTAAATTTCGCAAATTTCAAATATTCAAAAAATGATGTTAATATTATTTGAGAATTTTTCATTTTAGATTTGTCGTTTGGGACAGGTGCGTAAAAAGACATTTTGTGTGCTTTTTTATTTAGAATTTCTAAACAAAGTTATCCAAAATTTTGAAACTGTACTTAACTGTGCTTTGATATAATTATAATACTTTACTGAGATGATATTAGAAAAAAGTTATTATTCGAAGAAAAAGTAGAAAATTACTGGAACTTAACGTGGTAATTACAAAATACATGTTCTAAAAAAGATAAATCTTATGGAATAAATATTTTCATGAATGTTTTTCTAATGGTACTTTATTATGGTATTATGGTATTATCATTATCATTGTTACTGTTCGCATTCTTCTAATGAAAATATTTTTGAATGTGAATTTAATTAGTAAGATAATATGCCCACTATTACGTTCATTTATTGATAAAAGTAAATAAAATATGATGCTTGATTGTTACTGGGTAGCACTGGAAAACTTTAGTGACGGCAGGGGTGGGTAGTTTGTGACAATAATTTTGGAACATTTACAAAATTATTCATTCGCCCCTGACGTTCGTTTCTCACAATTGCTGAAACATTGTTCTAGTTAGTATGTAAGAGAGTTCCAAATTTCAGCCCTCGTCGTGAAGCGTGCGCCTGCGTAGTTTCGTCGAAAGCCTCTTATTAGTCGTATTATTATCAGGTTATTTATACATAATATTGGTATAGTAGTTATAGGTTTCGTGAGTGTATTTGCAACAAAATTGTATTCTGTTTGGCTCTGACGAACTAATGTGTATGTAATGTATGCTGTTGATTGGGTATACGATGTTGTTTTGATCTACATAAGCTTACAGTTACCCAACTGTTAGTTAAAGTTTCTCGAGCGTCAGTGATTCGTTTATGTCTTTTCTGTAAACTCCCTTACACTTTTTACTGAGCCATCGCCCGCGCTTTACCTAACTGTTCAGTAATATTTATCTAACATTTCGTATATTTTACAATTATGTGCATTAAAAGGTCAAGTACCAAGTAGAGTATTAATTGTAGTTCAGTTCGAAAGATATTCGTATCAATTCGCCACAATTTCTTGTTCGTGAATGGATTATTACCGAAAGTAGTCTTACCCAACTTGAAATTAAACTTGAATAAAGTGACCATGTGTCCTCAGTTTACCTAATTGAGTTGGGTTAAGTTTCTCGAACTATTTTTCTCTGTGTTAATCATATGGGACATTTCTCTTAAACCACTCACAGTATACATGAGATATGATGACATGAGATATTGATATTTCCATTGTCTCCTTTTTACATTTGTGTTTATAATTACTTTATTAAACATGACTTACATTTACATGAGCACTTTCAGAAATGTTTTCTCGTGTTAAAAGAATGTTTCTTAACACAAATGGAATTTCCTCTTAAATTTAAGAATAAAAGCATTTCCATTTATCTCCAAAAGAAATTGTTGGCAGCAACGATTATACATGTGCGTCAAATGTCACTCAATCTTGCCGTTAAATAATTTTGTTCCTATAAAGAAGATATTCTTGTAGTTCAAAAGAAATCAGTCAAGGGGACGATGCTTTCAATTCATGACAACTTTTTCTCTGAATGATTATAATTGAACGTAATTTCTAGTTTACATACAGCTCTGGAAAAAAGGATTCACATGCAATTCGCCCTATTGCTACACATGAAAAGTCTTACTTTTCTTACATTTTATTTTTAATACACCTAAAATTTAGCCCATTACTTGTTTTGAGGCTAAGATTTAGGCTCATCTTTTGTCGAGTCACATAAAACAACAGAAACACGATTTTCGTTGAGTCAAACAAAAGTATAGTTGAAATAAGCAAAATTTTGTGAGTAAAACAAATTTGATTGCACGAATACCAATAGAACGTTTTTCTTGATACAAGTAAACAATTTTTTCTGTGTGAATTTTTTAAAGTACATGCGAGACGTTCAGTACTGACGAATTTTACATTCTGCCAGCATGTACTTATATTTTGTTCACATTAAGCCTAGTTACACCATGCTATTTAAATGTATTTGAGTGAATGATAAATGGCCGCTAAGTAACAATAAACTGTGTAGTGTGTGCTATGAATCTCAAAATATTTGGAAATTTATTGTAGATTATCGGTTATTCATAACAATATTCGATAACTTCCTTATGTCTCTTCACATTTAAGTTGGTGTAAGAGAATGGCATAGAGTTTGAGGAGATGTGAGGGTCGCGGAGCGGAGGGGATAGGGTTTTGGGAGGCATTTTGTTTGATATGTGGAAGGAAGATATCTAAGGTGTTTGTTATATATAAAAATGGAATTAAAACGCATTCGGTATAAAAGTGAAGTTTGTTAAAATATAGCGTAAAAGTGTCAGATACACAAAAATAATATGGCAACATGATAGAGAGGTTCGTAGTGACTGAACAACAAACAGACGGATCTTCAGGCGAGATATTAGTCACCATAGCTGTAATGCAACGTGACGGCTATCACACACCATTAGTTCTTAAGTCAAAAATATCAATCAATATAAGTGTAGACATACTCCAACATATGGTACATGGTTTGGGAGTTGGAGAGGTAAAGATTGCGGTTGCACGTTGGAGTACATGTGGAGGGATTAGTGAAAGGGGGCAGATGGAATGAGGGGTGTAGGGAGAATGTGATGGAGGTGTAGATGCGTTAAGAGGAAAGAGTTTGGTAGACTAAAGAAGATGCAGTTAGAGGGAGGAAGGGAAGGTAAAGAGATTGGTGAGCAGAGGGTGAAGAGGAGGGCACGGACGTAGAGTTGATGGAATAGGGTTTTGGGCTGGGGAGGAGGGTAATAGAGGTGAAAATATTTGGAAGCGGAAGGGTAGGAAGGTAAAGCAGGGGTAACGCATAGAAGTGTCAAAGTATGGTAGATTAGTCGGAGTGGAGATGAATGGTTTGGGTAGCAGGGATTATGAGTGTAGGGCGTGACTGTTGGAGGAGGAGTTTGGTAAGTAATGAGGTGATACGGAGTAAACTTGGCTGGTAGAAGGGGGATGTGTGTAGGGGTAAAGGGAATGATTTTTAGGAAGAAGTGGATGTATTCATGGAATGGAATGTGGGTTGAAAAGCGATGAGATACCGTGAAGGGTCTGATGGAGTTGAGGGAGATTTGAGTGCGTAGGGATACGGTAGATGGGTTACAGAAGGGATTAGAATTTGGGTAGAAGCGATGATGGCTGTGGTGGGTGACTGATAGAGGTCGAGAGGGGAAGAGGTCAGGATGTTTATGAATGAGGTTAATGGGTATAGGGTGGTGAGATGAGAGAGAATGAAGCTGAAAGTTTATGCGAGATATAAAAGAATGAGAGAGAGAAAGAAAGTCCCGGATGAAGATCTAAGAAAAGCATTTATAATTATTCGTTGAAAACACTTGCCTGAAAACTCAGGGTAATTTATTGTTATGAGATTGAATTCTCAAATAATATTGTGAAATATTGGGAAATATTGTGGAATGTTCCGAAAGAACACTGAAGGTTTTTTCAGATTGAGTTGTATAATATCACATCAGACATGCGATGATATAACACATATTACTTGACCTCATCAGTGTCGCCCTAATCTTGTAAGTTAGCGTGCTGATTTGCTTTATGCGGAACGTGTAGCTTCAGCTTGTGCATTTCAAATTTATGGCTCTGAAGCTATCGATCTGCATCTCACTGTCCTTCCCCTTAACTGAAAACAGGACATGTCACGTGCGTTCTGTTTTCTTGATCCTGCTCTCCTGGGTAGCACGTGTTTATAATGATACACTCTGAAAAAATTTAATTTCACAAGAGTGAAGAGTGTATCTCTTATTGCATGTGGCAGGTACTCAACTCTATTTTAATATGTGCTTTCTGGAATCTACGAAGATTCTTAAAATAATTAAAGACCGTGATTGTTTACCAATTCATATCATTGCAATTAGTGCAATGGAAATACATAAAAATTCTAGAAGATAAATTTATCAAAGATGTTAAAAGACTAGTGAAAATTTAATATTTACTCAATCAGATTTGAATTTTGGTGATTTTTGCCTTGTGACTTGATCATAAACGTTGATCATAAACATTTAAAAATATTTCAATATCCCAATGAGATTCTCAGGTAACTTAGTGCGATGAAAAATGAGTTTTGAAGGCAGTTGCACTTACATTCTTATGACTTGACACCCTCCATTCGATGAAATAAAAATAAGTGTATCAAAACCTAGTTACGTTCTCATCAGAGAAGGTATTAGATTTGTGTGAAATCCCCCCCTTTCCCAAATATCCTCGTTTTGAGACCCTCTGAACCCGAAAAACAGGTTTTTACGAATTCATCTGATGTGTGTCTGCCTGTATGCATATATGTATGTATGTATGTAACAATGTGTGTGTGTGTGTGTGTGTGTGTGTGTGTGTCTGTCTGACTGCCTGCCTGCCTGTCTGTGAATACGATACCTTTGAAAAAATCAAGATATCAGATTTTTCATTGGGACACTCTTTTAGTGTCAGAAATTGAGGGTCAAGTTTGTTAGCCAGCTATTTTAGATAAAAATTCCAAAAGTTAGAGCATTTTGAATATTTTTGAGACCATTTTTTCCAAGATGTAAAAATTCTATGTACGGTTATTCATATTACTTGAAAAGTCGAGCAATGTATCTTCACGACTTTGTTCAATAAGAATAAAATTATCAGAGTTATATAATTTTCAAAATTCAAAAAATCAAAGGAAAATGCACATTTTAAGCCGATAAATGCAACGAATCAGAAAAAACTGGAAAATGACAACTTCAATTTTTGAAAGCCCAACAAGATCATTATAAGAAGTTTTGGAATTTTCTTGAAAAAATTGAAAATTCAAATTTTGATCGCACAAAAAATGATAAATCGAAAATTTAATTTTTCGGACAAACTATGCAAGATAAGGAAAAAATATAGAAAAAAATTGTGCACCCAAAAAAGATCTACTACAATTTTCTTAATAATAGGACGCGTATTTATTCTTTAATTCATAAAAAAAAACTACATTTTTGGACAAACGACACGAGCTAAGAAAAATTAACAAACCAAAATTGGTTCACCGAAAGAAGAGCTAAAAATTTGTTATTGGTTTTTTTTTCATAGGATTGGTGGTTTTTTATTATATTCGTGAAAAATAACATTAGAAATAAAGAAATTAAATTTTTGGAAAAACGACGCAAGGTACGAAAAAAAATTAATTGAGAAAAGTTGTTCACCTAAAAAAGATCTATAACTTTTTTATTAATTATGTTTTGTTAGTATGCGTATTTTGAGTTCAAATCGTGAAAAATAACGTGCTTTTTTTAAATTATAAAAACAAGACATTGAAAATAAATTTGTTTCAATATCAATGCATATTATGAATTGTAATAATATAAATTAATTGAAATGATACATTTTTCATGGTAGCTCAAGATAAAAATTAATATGAAATAAAGTACAAATATTAGAGTAATCATGAAAAATTAAATTTGTACTTCATTTTGCAATATCTGAGTAAGCATTCCCATATCGAGGTATAGAAATAAATATAATATACATTTGATATAATAGAGTTGAACTCAATGTAGAAAAGTTCGCACTTTGGACTAAATCGAGTGCGAAGCATGAGATACGTGATGAGAATTTGTTCGTTAAAGCCGAAGGAGCTTTAACAAAGAGAAATCCTAATCGGCAAATGACAGTTGTCGATGCTTTGAACTTTAATTTCAAAGGTCTGTCCCAGGTGCGAAATTCGGTCGGCTGCCAGAGATTGACCATCGGCCCAAAGTCGGCCCTGCTTTGCTAACCGATCTACGGTAATTAGAGTTGGGCCGACTAAGGTGTTTTCAAGCTGCCATGGTCTCACCGACGTTGGCCACCGACGTCGGCGGTGGGCGAAAAGCCGTCTGTAGGCCCATTTCTGGCTCAACGTTGGGCCGACGATCGGATAAACTATGGCAGATTGGTCGGGACGACCGAAAGAATACGGTTGCTCCAACTCTGGATACAGCAGTCGGTTAGCCACAAGTCACCATGATGCACCCGACGGTCGGTCAAACCTTGGCCCAAATATGGGCCGACAGTCGGATTAACGCTGGTTCCTTGTTGGAAAAAACCGTGAAAGTACGGTCGGCCCGACTCTGTACAAGAGATGGCCCGACCGTCGGCATAACATTGGGTTGTTCAAGTCACCATGTTGCACCCGACGGTCGGTCAAACCTTGGCCCAAATATGGGCCGACCGTCGGATAAACGCTGGTTCATTGTTTTGAAAAACCGTGAAAGTACGGTCAGTCCGACTCTGGACAAGAGATGGCTCGAACGTCGACATAACATTGGTTTGAATTATTTTTTTAAATATTATATAATTTATATTTATATTATATATGTTGCATAATAATACAAAAATTAATGAGAAAAAACAGTTAACAAATTGTTTTTTAACTACTTTGAGCTGTAGCTTATGAGGATGGTTTTTTCATTGACTTTCAATTCTTCAGGTATAGAGTAATGGGTAAGACTCCCGACTGCTAGGCGATAGATTCAGGTATAGGTGTAGGTTCGAAAGCCCGTAGCGTTAGAAATTTTATTTGTAATATAATTTAAAAAAATGTAATATATGTATTCAGTCTAAGCAGGACCATTAACACATTGTTGTCCAGGGTTGGGCCGACATCATTTTAATAGATGGCCCATATATGGGACCAAATATCGGACCAGCTTTGAGAAGCCAAAGGCGGTTGACCGTTATCATTTTGCTGGTTGGCCCGACCAGTGGCGCAGAAAGTTGGACCGACCGTCCGACGGTTGGCCCGACCGTGGGCCGACGGTCAATTCGCACCTGGGGTACGCAAATCTGGAGGAAGTAAAAAGACCAAGCGCGTAGCGCACGGCAAAAACATTATCGAGCGCGAAGCGCGAGCGCCAATAAATAACTATCACTATTTTTGACCAAAATAAATTTTTGGGCAAAAACTTAGTTCACACTAAGTTTAGTTACAAAATGTTGATTGTAACCAATTTTCGAAAACATAATTCACTTTCTCCATAATTTCATTATTGGTATGGAGTCATGTACTTTCTAAAGCTGTTTCTATTCGTTCTTTCAACGAATGATTTTAACGTGAAGGTTACAAAAAAAACAGCCTTGTTAAAGTTTTATGTTTGAAAACCACATGCTTTCATCTGATCTCCAAGATTTGAGACTCCTTATTATTTTTTATCTTGACATGATTCCATTCATGATTCTTTTATAGCACTTCTATAGTTTGTGATAGCATTCATATAAATTTGTAACTAAAGGTAAAACTTGAGGGAATATTCTTTACGTGCGCCATGCTAATTTTTTTACTTTATATGTTTAAAAATTATCGCACACAAAAAGTAGGTGGCATTCGCCTACAAGAAACGGCGTCGTAGACTTTTCAAATGCATTATCTAAAATTTTCAACCATTATGTTTTAATTTAGAATTATTACTATTAGCCTGATGATATAAATAGATTAATAATAAAACTAATAATAGATACAAATTTCTGACATGTTTTTTTTAATTCCAAAACATGTTTCTTACTCCATAATTTCAAATATAAAGCTTTCTGTTCCAAACACGAAGTGCTAAACCTCAATTCCAAAACGCAAGTCCAATCCATTTACGCTTTCAGTATCCTGTTTGAGTCCTCATTTCAAGGGCGAGAGAAAGAGAGGGGGAGAGGGAGAGAGAGACGACCTAAAAAGGCCGCTTCTAGGTTCACCAAAATTCGGTGAGCATAGGAAAAATATATTTAGTGAGCCCAGGGGACCTGAAAAAGGGTGGCTGGGTTCACTGCAATTCACGACCATGAGGTTTCATATTCGCCGAATAGAGTGACACACAATCTGCTTCATATTTAGATTTCAAATTTTGAGCAAACAATCATTTGGGGGAAAAGAGAAGGGGTTGAGAAATTGAGATGTGAGAAGTTCCCTATGCTGGAAGGTTTTATTTTATTTGGATTTTCTTCAACGATGGCTCTAATTGAAGCTCTTAGAATTTAGGATTGAGATAAAAATAAAATTGACTATCAAAATGTTTACCTCTCCTTTCAATCAGTGTGCGGAGGGATGAAACACCTTTGTCGAGGCCTCCATGGACATCTTTCGATTTCCACCCATCTTTCTACAGTTTCCCTCGAGTTTCCCTTCAGCCTGAGTAAAGCCACCACAACTTTTTTGTCTTTATACGGATCAAGTAATCATTTAACCAAATTTTGATGAGCCTCTTTTTTGTGGTAGTACTAAGTTGAAGGAATGCACATTTTTAGTGCATTAATTGCACTGCAATATAAATGCAATATAAATGCAATATAAATGCAATATGCATGTGACGTGCGCCGAAGAAAGGGGGCTTACTCTAAAAAAAATCGAAATTGAGGTTTTTACACCTTTCGATAGTTTTTGAGTTGCTCTTTTTAATGAAAACATCGAAAAAAATTTCGAACGCTATTATTGCTAATAATTGAGTTGTTAGGTACCCGAGAAATCAGGCTTTCGCTCGAGATCTCGTGAAACACCTCCCACCACTCACCACTACATCTCCGCGTCTCAACTCTACCCGTCCGTGAGCCGCGTCTACGACCTAACTCTTTCCTCGTGAAAATGAAGTGGTAAGTGGCGAGAGAAGATTTCTTGAGTCTTCTCTCTCTCCCGTGCAGAAATTTCTATAGGGCTCTAGTGGGGCTCCGACGAGTTTTCCCTATCTCTAATCGGGCTATAGTGAGGAAAACTAGTCGGGCCCCCATCTAGAACGTAACGCTATGGCCATAGGGGCCCCACTAGATTTTCTAGTAGGGTTCCAGTGGGGTTCGCCCGCTTACAACCCCATTTAAGAGAAGGGCCCCTACAAGGCCCCTACAAGGCCCCTGTGTTTGATTTAAGTTAGCAGCTAGGAGATTCCATCTTCCTTCTCAGTCTTTGGCGTTGAGAAGAATATTTTTGAATTCCATGAGGAAGACTTTCTCATCGATATTTTGGCCCATTGAATCTTTACGTGTGTTGGAATTAGCAGCTGAAATAATAATAGTACACTACAATATGCCAATTGCTGAATTATAATTGATTGATTTTCATTTTTATACGTACCCCGAATTTTATAAATTTACTTATTTGAAATTTTTTGTAATATAATGTAAGAGGATAATATTTTTAGTTTGTGTTATTATTAGATTATATTTACTGTTAAATTATTCGTACAAATACAATATATTCAATTATTATTACATTATTTACCTTCTACGTGATCGTCGGAGCGAGCAGCTCCGAAAATCATAACCTCACTCTCATCGCATTCTTGTTCGACTTTTTGCATTAAGCGGAAATTTTGACTGCGAAATCGTTTCTGCTCTTGCAAGCGCCTTTCCTCTTCCATCGTGGAAGCGAAGCACTGAACAGCTGTACTTGACATAACCTCTTTAACTTTAACTGACACATACGTGCCTGATTCCGAACAAAATGTTCAATAATGCCCTAAATCAAGTTTTATGGAAAAAATCGTTCACATGCACACGAAGAAACACTATTTCTGCTTACTAAGAACGCCAGAACCCTACAAGTTAATACTTTAGGTAATAAGAATAAGATTTTAGGAATTTTCTGGTCGGGGCCCCACTAGATACAGATAGATTCGCCATACCTATACGAAGCATGGAATTCTTCACTAGAATCTGATAGGGCCCCCATCAGTTTTTTCTAGTCTAGATATTCTGATAGGGGCCCCTTCAGAACCCAACTTCAAATAGGGAAAGATGGGGAAATCTCTGCACGGGCTTCTCCAAGTCGCGTCTATCCGGTCAACTTCGACCGCTCGCCCTGAAAAATCATATTTTCCCGAGTAAGCCCCCTTTCTTCGGCACACGTCACATATATATATATATATATATATATATATATATATATATATATATATATATATATATTTATTTATTTATATATATGCATATATAAAATATAAAGAGAGACATAGAGATATCCATTCGTGTGGTCGGTCCTTTTTTCAATTCACTCCCGTCCCAGAAGAAGTTTCACTTGAAAAGTAATTCCGAGTTCAAAGTCTCTTTACAATTAATTAATTAATTGATTGGTTAAAATGCATTTCACGGCATTCAAACAAAATTCTGATACTTTCAGCGGGGTCACAAGTGTGCGCTTTCAGTTTTCTCATATCTGTTTCATGTCTACTACCATGCTGGAAAGCTTTGTTTGAGTAAGCTACGTATTTCAATATCGATTCAGGATTTCCTCAATTTTTTAATAAAACTTTCATTGCTATTTTATATTGGGATCGCTGGATATTGATACATGATATATTAGCCATGTTTTCTTTAATCGCTCTACAGTAATCGTTGCCAAAGACTTGGGCGTTCAGCAATTTACATTTACGGACATCCCTGCGTATGCTCAATGCAAGGGCGCACTTCCCAGGTGCGAATTGTCGGTCGGGCCATGGTTGGCCCAACCTTTGTAAGGTCCGACCAACTTTGTGAGCCAATGGTCGGGCCAACCGGCGTAATGATAACGCATGCCGTCCCTATTTTACACAGTTGGGCCAACAAGTATTCAAAAAATAAATAATAATTGATGGCGAGTATTTTGACTATTAATGCATATGGTCCTGCTTAGAATGAATACATATATTACATTTTCAACATTATATTACAAATAAAATTTATAACCCTACGGGGTTTCGAACCTACATCTATACCTGAATCTATCGCCTGGCAGTCGGGAGTCTTACCCATTACTTTATACCTGAAGAATTGAAAGTCAATGAGAAAACCATCCTCATAAGGCACAGCTCAAAGCAGTTGAAAATAAACAATTTTTTAACTCCTTTTTCTCATTAATTTTTCTAATATTATGCGACATCATGTAGATGTGAAATGAATTAACTGTTAATGGAAATATAAATGAAATAATTTTTTAATAAATAATTTAAACCGATTATAACACATTTATTTCAAAATTTTTGTTTTAATTTTTTTAAACAAACTTTTTGTTTTGAATATTTTTCTTCAAACAATGTTTGTTCTAAAATTTGTCTCAAACAATTTTTTTCCAAACATTTTTTATACAATTTTTTTCGAACATTTTTTTTGGCGCCCACTTTGACTAATTTTTCTTTATATTTTGTTTAATAATAATATAATAATAATATTTTGTTTTTTCGCGTTTTGGGCCATTTTACAACTTTTGATAATGCCATACAATGTCAGTTTTAATGAGCATTTGAAATTTGCATCTACGGAACTTAGAAATTTTATCACGTACTGCGACAATTTTTTTAATCAGAATTTTTCTAAACTTTCGTGTAACGTTTTGCATTTTATGCATTTCAGAATATATATAAGCGATTGAGAATTACATCAAATATGCATTTTTCGGAACATTTACAATTTAACATGAAGATAGAGCTTTGAATTTTTTTTCTTATGAAAAAAAAAAGGAAGTGTCTACGTGTGCCGAAATTTCCGTACGAATATGTTAAAACACAAAAATCCAGCTACTCGTTTCCAAATTTGGTCGTTTTGAAATAATGAAGCCTAGTATATCCGACGGGCGGTCCATATTTGGGCCGAGGTTTGACCGACCGTCGGGTGCATCATGATGTGCAATGTTATGCCGATGGTCGGGCCATCTCTTGTGCAGAGTCGGGCCGACCATATTGTTATGATTATTTTAAACCAATTTGCCAATGCCTAGACAACCGCCGACCCTACCTTGGGCCAGAGTTAGACCGACGATCGGCAAAAGTGAGGTTACTTGCAGTGGATAATATTACACCGATGATCGGGCCAACCATCACTCAGAATCGGGCCGACCATATTGTTA
>CAKNXH010062487.1:62800-73657 GCA_932178445.1 Andricus quercusramuli
TTACTTGCACTGGATAATATTACACTGATGATCGGGCCAACCATCACCCAGAGTCGGGCCGACCATATTGTTATGGTTATTTTGAGACAATTTGCCAAGGCCTAAGCTGCTGTCGGCCCTACCTGGGGCCACAGTTGGGCCGACGGTCGGGTGAATCTTGGAAGCCATTGTCGGCTTCTAACGTTGGCCCAACTAAGGTGGCTTCGAACTGCTATAGTTGGGCCAACCTTGGTCAGCAAAATTCGGTTGCCAAAGCCGGCCTGACCTTGGGCCGACCGTCAACTCTGGCTGCCGATCCAAATTCGCACCTGGGTTTTGAACTTGTTGTTGTCCTCATTACCAAACTTGATCCACGTTTCCTGAGAATCCTTAGAATTAAACATCCATTGCTTCCACTTTGTATAGTTAAACTCTTGTATTCCAGTTGACGCAGTGGCGGCGTAGCATGGGTGGGCACCGTAAAATCATGCTTGAGGTTGGAAATATAGAGAAGGGCTTCAGTCCCATTTTTACACAGGCAGTATTGAGTCTAATGAAGAACTCATAGAAGTGATGGAATTTCAAAGGCATTCTTAGAAAATTCAGGTTTAATTTGTTACCAACATGTTTGAATATTTTTTCTGAATCACGTTGTGTGTTAAATCTCCCAGTTCTTCTTCACTCACGTTTTCCATTTCGTGATCACGCTACTGTTTGTCGCACATTCGTGACACCGCTATGCTGTCGCTGATTACTCTCAAGAACAAACAAGTTCTTGTAGTCCGTTAACATTAACGAGACATTCTAAGGAAACATTCGTGTTGCTTATGACATGTCATAAAATCGATTTTGCAGTATTGGAACTCGAATATTTTGTAGTTACTCCTTAGTTATCCTTTCAGTATCCTAACATAATTAATACGTAAGCCATTGTGAACTTTTAAGCCACTTAAAATCCCTTCAAAGACTGAAGCCGGCTATCTGTATTTTAATTCTTGTATTAGGTGTTGGCTTGGGTGGAACAGATGAAATTTGATTAAGCCGTGACCCTCTTGCAGTAATTTTCTGCATTTCATTACTGTAGGACGAAACTCTGTTACGTGCTTGCTGTTAAATCAGTGTGGTTAAATGTTAAATGCTCATTATTTTGCTTCAATTTAGTTCGTAATTGGCAGGGAGGCAATCTTGGGTTTTTAATTGGAAAAAGTATGAATCACAATTCCAAAAAAATATTATGATTTTAATGTATTTGATTTACAAATATTTTAATTTGCAGGACTCCAGTATAAAGATGCTTGCCACGAATGAAAACTCGTATGCTGCCCCATGCACATGCGCACTGGCGGTTGCCATGCCAACGATGTCAATACGTGTTTGAAGTTTCAAACTTGTGTTTTGAACATAATAACCTACAATATTTTGTTCACTGAAATTAACTTTATCCCTTACTTACGGCCAACGGCCATACCGCACTGAAAAAACCAGTTCTCGTTAGATCACTGCAGTTAAGCAGTGTTGGGCGTGGTTAGTACTTGGATGGGTGACCATTCGGGAATACTACTGCGTGCTGTTGGCTCATCGTGGGTGTGGTGAGCCCACACTTGTAGTTATTTACTACAAGAAACTATCCACCTAGAAACACTACCAGAATCGGGTAGTGTCACGCCTACCCCGAAAGGGAAATGGCTCAATGGTATACATACATACATACGGAATCCATAAATTATTATAATAATGTTATTGTAGTACTTACACTTTCTAAATCCTTCTCGTATGTTTGATGACATTTTCCTTCTCGTTTTTAATTCCTTGCTATTCCATCGTGATGAAACGTATTCAGTTTGTAACCCAGTTTAGATTCACTCAATGTTTAATGTTTGAAATTTAACAAATCTAATTTTTGACTTCTATTTGGATTGTGCTTTAATTTAAATGCCTGAAATTAAAAGGCATTAGATTATATTAAAACTTGAATTTGGAAATGTTAGTTTTTGAATCTTCTAATTATAATTTGTTCGATCTAAAACATTTCAGATGTAAATTAATTAATGTTAAGAGCCTCTGATTTTATATAGTACGTAAATTTGAAATCCTTAGTTAAACGTATTTAAATTTAAAATTGCTGAAATTTAAATGCTTATAATTCAGGAGAATTACACTTTTTCACTATATTAATGTGGAGTTTATACTTTTGGTCACTGTAAATATGAAAAAAAAATCTTATCACTTCCCAAATACTGCAAGATTGAGTCATTTTTCGCAACTATCATAACAGATGAGAAACACACAAAAAAAACTTTTTACCTCAAAAATTAAACAATTACTTGAAATTTTATTCATTAATGCATAAACTGAACCCAATCTCATTTGTTCAAAATACGCAGATTTTTGTATAAGCGACCGCGCTACAATTCCCGATGCGCCATGTGAGTCATTGCTCCCCTAATCTAAGGAAGTCTGTACACTTCGATTTTTTTATTTCCAAAAATCCAATATTCCATGTGTCTAAATTTACACTGAAAATTTGAAAAAGCCACTGCACACCTCTACTCCAAATGTATTATTAGTTTTCCTTGCAACGATTTTAAGTTTTGAAATTTGATTCCAGGTTTCAATCTTCTCGTAGGAAATCCTCATATTATTTCAATCAGAATGAAAAAAAGCTAGTGTGTGGCAGTAGGGCCACACGACAGAAGTGGAACTTTGATGGATTAACTTTGAAATTTTTCGTGAGGAATCATCATGAGTTTTTAGGAGATCGCATAGTAAGAAAATACAGAGAGAGAAAGATAGAGAGAAAGAGAGAGAGAGAGAGAGCATATACATACTTTGATTATCGTGGCAGTAGTGGGGATATCGAAGAGGAGTATTTATAGCAATTGCGATCGCCGCATAAAAGGGAGACGCGAATAGAGAGAGAAGGTATAGACTATAGACAGTATACTTGTAAAAGAGAGACATAGAGATATCCATTCGTGCGGTCGGTCCTTTTTTTCAATTCACTCCCGTCCCAGAAGAAGTTTCACTTGAAAAGTAATTCCGAGTTCAAAGTTGGTAGAGTGCTAGCTGCTTCGTAAGTCAATTGTCAAAATGGATGGGAAGTGACTCTAGTGGAAAGAAATTACTCGCATTAAGTCCCCAACAGTTCGACAACGCAATTTCCCGTGTTTCCACGCCCTTTTCCCCGCAATGATCAAATTATCCAGCTTCTACTACCGTTGAATTTATCAATTTAAAACCGCCCTCGAAGGACGTTCTTCATTTTCCAATGGTTGTTGTACAAAAGTTTTTTTAAATGAGTAGACATCAAAGTATTCCGTCACGGGTTTATATTGTACTGAAAAAAATCAAATTTGAAAAAATCTAAAACAAAGCATAAACAAAGCTGAAATGTATATATAGAGAACATCGCTTTACTTCATTACGTATTGAGAAGGCCTATCACTTAAGCTTAGGATCAAATAATCATTTCTAGAAGTTAATTGATCCTACTTGGGAATATAAACTGACAAAATGCAAGTGTAGAAGGAAATCGAACTTTTTTCGAAACTTTATTCATTCCAGAACTTCTGAAATAACTAATTTTTGGAGACAAATATTCCTGACATTGCAAAAACGCTTTAAGCTATTATCAAGTTGAAATATTTCTTCTTTGCAATATAGGTCACTGAGGTTCCATTTTGGGTTCCTTTCTCAATCTGAAATCAAATTTAATATAAAAATTTATAACAAAATGTTTGATTTAGAAGCGAATTTGAAGTGTATGTACTTTATTGTGGCTTTAATACCATCCTTACACGTTGTTTAACCAGAAAAATTTTCTTTGTATGTATCACCAACGAATCCTGAATTTTCTGGTATTGATGCGTGTGTACTCGACCTTTCTATAAGTTTACTTCAATAATAATATGAAGAGATTTTTTAAATACACGAGAATTGAAGCCACTCCCCTAAAACGTAAGGATCTTTTTTATTGCTCACAAGCTTCGAAGGTCCTACTTTTTTGCATGAAATGTATGAAGATTCTCAATAAACCTTTTTCTGTAGACGGTGATGTCCATTTCCAACTTTTCCAAGTCTTCCTGAGTTTGTTTCCAAAACGTCTAGAGATATAATTTCTCGATAGAGATATTTGAACATATTTATACAGATTATGTACAAATTAGTCGTCATATCGAGATCCTCACAGAAAAAACAGAATGTAATCTTTACAGCGATTGCAGAGTCATATTTACCTGCAACAAAAATTAACTTCACGTTTTAAGATTGACCCACCACATGGGAAATGGTTACCATGTCAGCTTCATTGAAACTTGTTTTGTTTCGATGCGAAAAAATTCAACTTTATCTGCTTGAAAATTAAGGTAGATGTCCCAGTAATCGTGAGTTTTGAGGTGTAAAGCCAGAATTAAGTATTTTCCGCGTAAAAATACAATCCTAAAATATTTTCAAGTCAGGTTGAACAATGCTTGTTGTGGAAACCAAACTAGTTTTTTTATACAAATTGTGCACATGAGTAAAAAAAATTCATTTGTATTGCCGGTGGCGATGAATCACGAAACGTGGAAAATAGCTTAACATTTTGGTTAGGAAAGGCGTCTCTTTACTTAAGCTTTTACTATGTCAAGAAATTAGTTTATCGGAACGAAAATAATTTTTTTGTGATAAAAAATAATTTTTGTTTCATAAAATAAAGTAAAATCTTAATTTAGTACCTTCTCGTTCAAGAAATATCCGTCACGATTATTATAGGGACATTTCAAAAGCATAGTTGCTCGAGTAATCGTAACCTGTCACAAAGACTAGGACGACTCTCTCAAAATTTTATTCCCATATTTCGTTACAAATAATAATTTAATTAATTTCAAAAAGGTATGAAATGAAACCGGAGAACTGACTTATTACTGTGAGTAGTAATCGTAATATAAATTAGTGCTTAAAACTGAAAAAAGGTGATGTAAAATATTTGAATGGAGTTTAGAGATTTCATTATCAATTTTTGAGTTTATTATCATTCTTCGGTGAAGTTAATATTTATTGAGTAATTTTTCATTAGATAACATTAATCTATACTGCATTATATAAAGAAAAATGTGTAATAGATATATAATTATTGATAGTTTTAATATTGTGACAACGTAAACAGAAAATAACCTCATTTTTTTAGTCACTGCATTTGATCAAATTTCATGTGCTACATCTAGTTACTTAAAATGTTAATGAAATTTTAATTATAATATTCAGTATTATAAAAGAATTTCAGCATTGTCGTTATTACTTATCGTGATAAAAATTCTAATAAATATTTATCTCGACTTATTTTTGTGACCACTTTATTTCTTATGAATAAAATATTAATTTTGTTCGATAATATTTTTAACTGAAATAAAAACTAAACATTTTAAAAGAAAATTCATTTTCATTATGATTAATTTTCATAGAGTCCATCAGACTTATTAGAACTATCAGAAGATTCGATTTTGAGGTTGTTTCGACGGCTTTCATCACAGAGGTCTCAATCAATATAAAATTAACAATACATCTTTCATTTCATTAAAGTATAGTAAAAAAACAAAAATACACTTAAAATACACCTCCAAATTGCTAAAAACTGATTTCAAGAAAGCTTAACCTTTTTCACGAAGACTGGGACAACGACTCACGATTACTAGTACATGACAGATTTGGAAATCACGATAACTGGGACATCGGTGTTTTTTTACTTTTAGTTGTTTATAAATAAAAAGTAATATTAAATATAATGTAAGAACAATTTTTATAATATTCTAGGATGTTTGATGCTTCAATCAGTACTAATTATTTTTCAAATAATCCTACAAAAACAATTTTCTAAATATTTGAAGTCGATGAAATCTCTTATGGTCACGATTACTGGGACGTTTACCTTACCCGCTACAAAAATTCATTTTTATTTTTTCTGTGCTGATTCCCATCAACCTTTTTAGCAAGTGCAAGAAACCCGTCCCTCTATTCGAAGATTACTATAGTGAATCGCTCATGGTAGCGTTGCGTCATCCTTTATTCTTTCGGATGAAATCAAATCAATGTTTATAGAATAATATTCCGAAACGATATTAGATTTTACTGCTAAAATAATGCATGCAAAGGAAAGAAATATTAAACTCGCAAAATAATGAAACAAGCGTGCATTAAGGCAGTTTTTCCTTGAATGAAGTATACATTAGAATCTAAACTTGATTTTACACATTGTATATAGCGTTTATAATTTGTTTGCATCACTTTTGTTTACTAGTTGCACTGACCGGACTTGATCATTCCGGTAAATTGCACAGAATGTGACATCAAAGTCAAAAAGTATTCAAAAAGAAATGAAAAATGAATTTCAAAAAGCGCAGAACAATTTTTATACATTTGTTTGAAACGAGAAATATAAGCCTCTATGTAAATTAGGATTAGCTGCAAATTCCAGGAGATATTTGAAAATATGAAGGTGTGCAAACATTCGTTTACATCATGAGCCACTAGGGCTCAAATTAGATCAATCAACTATTTATTTGATGAAATTACCATTATATTGTTACTTTATTTTGGAGTGGAATAATGGGAGTTGCTGAAGTAAATATGAAACTGTTATTATCTTCACGTCTGATGGTCACGGTTGTATTCTCCTTTATCGCTATGACTTTATACGTGAGTTTACCCAGACGTACCTCCGTTTATTTCAGCCTCACACAGCTGATGTTACCCTCCAACATTTTTCCCAACAGTACCGCAAATCACCACAAGAAGGATTTGTACCCTTCCGTCCACAATCCACGTGTATCCATGAAAATTCTTATCAACCATTTGAAACAAATTACGCAATAAAATCAAGTTTTCTAGTTCCTCCAATATATGTAGGGCGAACCAGGACCCTTCCTCATACCTGTTTCAGAACGAGATCGTACTTGCAGTCTAACCATTGTGTGCCCCTCGTGGTTATGACGGGAAGTCCCCTACCAGCATTAAATTCACTTGAAGTCACATGAATTCACTTGAAGTCACTTGAATTCACTTGAAGTCACTTGAATTCATTTGAAGTCACTTGAAATCTCCTGAAATATCTGAATTCACTTGAAGTCACTTGAATTCACATGAAGTCACATGAATTCACTTGAAGTCACTTGAATTCACTTAAAGTCACATGAATTCACTTGAAGTCACTTGAATTCACTTGAAGTCACTTGAATTCACTTGAAGTCACACGAATTCACTTGAAGTCACTTGAATTCACTTGAAGTCGCTTGAATTCAGTTGAAGTCACTTAAAATCTCCTGAAATATCTGAAGTCATTTGAATTCACATGAAGTCACGTGAATTCACCTGAAATCACGTCATCATTCACTCAATCATTCACGAAATCATTCACTTGAAATCACCTAAATTCAATTGGGGTCACCCATATACCACGTGGACAGTTTGGGCGCGGGGTATAGCAAAAGTCGACGATTGTCCACAAGGGGGGCCGACGGGGTCTACCCAAAGTCTACGTGGACTAAGGTGGTCCAAAATTTGTTTTTTTTTTCAATTTTCATGCATCGCCTGCAAATTTGTTCAAATCCCAAAAAAATAAATGCGTTAAAAAAAATATGCCCGCTTCGCGGGCACATTCTCATTGCGCGCTACGCGCGCGGCTCGCTTCGCTCGCAAATTTGAGCGCGCCTAGGGCGCGCGACTGTTGATTCTCGCGCTTCGCGCTTGATAACGTATTTACCTCGCGCTACGCGCTCGGTCTTTATATTTCCCAGACATTTGTGCACAGACCTTTTGAAATTAAAGGTCAAAGCGTGAACAACTGTAATTTCATCGTTGTGAATTCTCTTTTGTTGAAGCTCCTTCGGCTTTAACGAACACATTCTTATCACGTATCTCGTGCTTCGCACTCGATTTTGTCCAAAATGTGAGCTTTTCCTGTTATGCTTAATACTATTATATCTAATGTACATTATATTTATTTCTGTACCTCGAACTGGTACTATGAAGAGGGTTCTCAAAGTACCTACGGCCTTGACGATTACATTCTCATTGCGATACTCGTTCTTCGCGCTCAGCAGCTATAGGCTATACAGAAGATTGCTTTTAAAAAATAAAACCATGTGAAAACTAGTGGAAATTCTGATTAAAATTTTCTAATCTACCAGAAAATTTATTTTTCTACTTTTTGAAAGTTTTCAAAATTTTGAAAAGTATATAACTTTTCTAATTTCCATCGAAATTAAAAATTTCATTGAAATAATTTTCAAAACTATTACCCATCTGTAAGAAACTTCCACAAAAATTTCTGAAACATGAAAAAAATTTTTTTTTGAAATTTTGAAAATGCTCTAAAATTTTTAATTTTGGTTGAAAATAGGTGGTTAACGAACTTGACCTTCGTTTTAGGACCCTTGAAAAGTTTACCAAAGGCTGACTCGATTGGACAAATCCTTCGAAAGTTAGCGTGGCGACAACATTCAGGTAACCATACAGACATACAGACATACAGACAGACATACAGACAGACAGACACCGACAAAATTTCATGATTTTCGGACTCTGGGAGTACCGGAACATAAAGATCCGTTAAAAACCAGAGATCGAAAATTTGGACGAATACAATACACTCTCATGAATGAGAATGTAAAAATGATATTCAGAGGTTCCGCAAGCCCCTTATAGTTTAACACGTATTTTCCATAATAAAGCAAGACGTTTTTGTATATTTTATTCAGAATCGTCAATATTAGGTGTATCGAGTTGATCCTGAACATTTTTCTACAGAATTAGCTATAGAATACGAATAAGAAATTATTTGTTGAAATTCGCCCAGATAAGTCTGTTTTGTAGGGTCCCAAATAAACCCCGTAAGTGAAAAATTGGGTATTGCGAGTTTCTGGCCCTGACCATTATTTTTTTTTTTTTTAGGTTTCTTTTGGTAAACACTGTTTCTAATAAATAAAATATTACTTCATTGTGATAATTTGATGTTTAAATAAATTGTTCAAATAATTAATTATTATTGTTTATAGCCAATTTATCTTAGAATGGAGTTGAAAAGTCGCAGTTTTATCTAAATTTTTCAACTGGTTCTGAACTTTTCAGTTAGAGCGAGGCAATACTCAATGGAATTCAACAGAAATAATTGTTTAAACCATTTCATATTTGAAATAATATTCTCTTAGAATAATCCTAGAATATTGCAGTTTATTCTAAAATTTTCCACTTTTGGTTCACTTTCAAATTATAGTAGGGTCATAATTAAATCATGTTAACAAACATAATTGTTCAAACAATTCATTATTATTTTGAATGAAATTCTTTTTTAATAATGTCATAAAGTTGCGGTTTTTTGTGGAATTTTTAACTCTCCTTCTACTTTTCACTTAGAGTATGGTAATAGTGACTGAAATCCAACAAAAATAATTTTTTAAACAAATAATTATTGTTTTTAACTATCTTGCCCTATAAGCATGCTAGATAGTTGTGATTTTTCCGAAATTTTTTGACTTTTTGTCTACTTTTTACATAGTGAGATCATAATGTAAATAAGTAATAAACATAATTGTTCATACAATTTATTATGTTTTATAACTATTATGTCTTAGAGAAATGCTAGAAAAATATTCTCTCCATTGTTTATTTATTATTTGTTCATAACTGAAAAGCCGAAGCAAAGTTAAAAATTTAAGAAAAACCCGCAAGTTTCTAGCAATGATCTAAGAGAAGATAGTATTCAACAGTAATAAATTGTTTAAACAATTATGTTTATCAACTTGCTTTATTTATCATCTCACTCTAATTATAAAATTCAGAAAAACCGCGACTTTCTAACTATATTCTGAGAGAAAATTGCTAAAAGCAATAATAATTTATTAAAACAATGCATGTAAACGTCTAATTATCAGTGAGAAGTAGTATTTTATGTATTAGAAACACTTTGTTTAAAAAAAACCGCAAAAAAAATCATAATTAGCGCCAGCAACTCGCAAACCCCAATTTTTTAATTGTAGGCTGTTTTTGGGTCCCTATAAAACAAACATATGGGGGTGATATTTGGAAACTAATTATTTATTGGTATTCTGTAGCGAATTGTGAAGAGCAATGTTGAGTTTCAACTCGATTCACCTAATATTGACGATTCTTACTTCGTAAATGTAATAATCTAAATAGATTGGTTCAGAATCACCCACAAATCTGTATATCATTTTTTTTTTAAACGCATTTAATAATTTTTTTAGATTTGAACAAATTTGGGTCCCGCTTTCCTGAATCTTCGGATTTTTTTTAGAAACACATAAAAACTAAAAAAATATGCACCGAGGGGTTCACAACTCGACTGACGGATTGTACACTGACTTCAATTGATTTCAGTGACTTCATGTGAATTCAAGTGACTTCACGCCAGTGAATTCAGCGAAGGTGTATACCTGACTTCACGAGTTGTTAACCCCTCGATATTCACTAGTTTTTGTTTGGACTTCTTGCTTTGTATCAAGAAGCTTATGTTTTTATGAAAAACCATATTCTCATACAACTCACAGTTCCTGTTGGCTCCGTAGCTTTTGTATACCAATAATATCCATATTTTCATCAAATATGATATAAATCCACGTGGACAGAGGAGCCAGGGGAAGAACCCAGATAACAATCGTGCGTCTCACATCACCCGCATTGTGTGATTATCATGCTGTGCGTGTGTGAGAGGGTTCATTTCGCTATCACGGGATGATAGTCACGTAGCTGCGAGCGTTATGACACGCATTTCGCTATCATATATGCCTTCACGAAATGCGTGCAAAATACAACGCACGTGTGAAGGCATCATACAGAAAACAATATTAACAGTATATATTATTGACTGCTTAGGGTTTCGTAGCC
>CAKNXH010062487.1:76859-105464 GCA_932178445.1 Andricus quercusramuli
TGAAGTCACTTGAAATCTCCTGAAATATCTGAAGTCATTTGAATTCACATGAATTCACGTGAAGTCACTTGAAATCACTTGAATTCACTTGAATTCACATGAATTCACTTGAATTCACTTGAAGTCACTTGAATTCTCCTGAAGTCACTTGAAATCTCCTGAAATATCTGAAGTCATTTGAATTTACATGAAGTCACGTGAAGTCACTTGAAGTCGCGTGAATTCCCATGAAGTCACTTGAAGTCACTTGAATTCTCCTGAAGGCACTTGAAATCTCCTGAAGTCAGTGAAATCTTCTGAAGTCACTGAAATATCCTGAAGTATCTTGAGGTCAGAAGTAGGTGTACACCCAGTCGGTCGAGTTGTCAACCTCTCGGCAGAAACTCATAATCGATTGAATCATTTATAGCAGGCAGGCAAGTCCATGTGATAGTGCAAGTTTTAACATTATACGTAAAAAAGTGTTTCACAAAAAATGTTAGAATTCTACAAGAGGACAGGTTTTCACGTTCACTTCAAAAATAGTCTTTGCCTCTTATTTTCTTTTAAATTTCATTATATATCATATATAAATATCATTATATATCCTGTGCGCAAGTGTATCAAATGCTTTTTTTGCAGCAGACCCCCGAGTAATGTATTCAACGCCTTTTTTACCCCATTTCACTAAATTCCTGACCCCGTATGGTGGTTTTCAGCCAAATATGTGTATGGTATTTTGTACAAAATTTTTTAGAATATTTTTATTTTGCAGGTGTGCAAAGTTGCTTGTGTCTGTAAACTTTGAACATCATTTAGAGGCATAAAAGTCTTTATTTTCGATGTGGGTGTTGCAAAAAATTATTTCAGTTTAGATTATTAGAATTTAGACTGGAGGTTTTTTATTGAAAAACCAATAACTAAAAACTGTGAAGGAAAAATTGGTCTACCATGCAATGAGAATTAATTTATTTAATGATAATTATATGATATTATATAGATATTACCAATGCATACTTACTTAAATACGAAATCACCGGTTTACACGAATAAGTACAGGAGAAATTAGCATCTACCTGAAAATAATTTTCTCGCTTCAATTCAGGAGCGTTAGTTCAATAAACAGTTCATTGTTAGTGATTTAAAGCTTTCCAATTTCCTCATCTTCCAAGATCCGCAGGAAGATAGAGCCATCAATATTGGTTTCCCGATAATTTGGAAACATAAAGAACAAAATTCATACGACTTTTATGGATTGGTTTAATACCATTTTTACTTGACAGAATACAAAAATTATAGGATCTATTTAGTCTGAACTTGATAATAGAAAAGTAATTTTTTAGATTCCACTCTGACTTTTTATTCACTATTTTTAACATTGCTTACTCGCCAAAAGAAAGTTTGATAAATCATGCGATGCCCAATTTGCAAGAAAATAGGTATATATTAACATATATATGAACTCCTAAGTAATGAGAATAAAATTGATGAGTATTTTAGATTATTCTAATGATTTTTCTTTTTTGTCATTATTTCTCAATTTTGGTAGCTATATTTTTAAGGCCGTCTTGTTAGGTATTCAAAAATCAACGTTTTTCTATTGCTGAGTTTTTTTCGTATCGTGCGTTGTTTGGCTTTACATTTTCATTTTCGTTTGTTTTTTGGAATTTTGTAAATGCTGTAACTCTGGTAATTTGTTTTCATCAAAAAAAGTCACAGAGATGAATCGTTTGTCTTCTTGAATACTATGAACGGCCGTACATAGAATGGTCAAATTCGAAAAAAGTGGTATTACAAATTTTCAAAATGCTCTAACTTTTCGAATTTGTATCCAAAATCGCTGGCTGACAAACTGGACCTTCATTTTGGAACAGTCAAAAAGTCTACCATAGGCCAATCCAATCTGTTGATTCTTTCGAAGGTTATCGTGCTCATAGCCAGAAATACATACATACATGCAGAATTACAGACATACACATTCGTAAAAACCTGTTTTTCGGGTTCAGAGTGTCTCAAAACGTGGAAATTTCACAAAAACGAAGGAAGTCAAATTTTACAGAAATCTAATACCATGATTATTCCAGATCCATATTTAGCGCACGAAAATACATGAGAATATCATGTCCGACCTGTTTCAAGACGATTTCAATACCAAGGGTAATTTCGTACCCGAAACGCTGATTTTCTAGTAAATTTCCAAAATATAGGGGGAAACCCTGACATGCGGGAGGGAGAGGGGAGGGTATCAGAATTGTATTCAGCGCACAAAATACATGAGGACAGGGGAGACCACCCTACAGTAAATAATATTCCAACAGTAGATAATCGTTAATTTAAAATACGAATTATGTAAAATACTGAATTTAATGTAACTTATAGTTAAGGAATCATACGTGTTAATATATTAAAATTAAAATTGATGATTACACTCACATTTTTTCTTATTATCAATGATTGCTTACTGTAGAATCATTATCTACTGCAGGGTGATCTACCCTGTCATGCTCTAAACTCTTTCCAGACCATTTCAATGTCAATGGTAATTTATACCCAGAAAAGCTGATTTTCTAGAAAATTTTCTGCGTCCAGGGGAAAATTCCGACGTTCTGGGGAAAAACTAATGTCAGATTTGTGTTCACCGCTCTAAAATACATAACAGATACCATACTCTGACGTCTAGTTCAAAACGCTTTTTTGTGAGTCTGTGTAATAATAGTAATAATATTAATGATAATAATAAGGTGTTCTAGCGTGTCGCCGTACGGTTTGAACTTTCCCCTCATGAATTCAATGGCTGTGTTGGCTGTAGCATTGCTAATGACAGGGTATTCCATGCCAGACAGGCAGATAACGAAGAGGAAAGGGACTAATAGGTGCACCAAAAACCCATAATTCAATGGAGAAGTTGCGTAATCTGTATATACGTTAGTCGCTCCCCGCGGATCGTCGAGCCCCCCCCCCCCACCCTGGTGCCACCGCTGGGGGTTGCCGCATGCAAGCCGGTGGTGGTGAGCTACGTGATGAACAAGTATAATTTGAATATACGAGATGGGAGCGACCATAACTTCTTCTGACGGGATGGTCTTTCGAAAAACCTTTGTAGTGAATATGTCTGAGCACCGAATGCACCATGAAAGGACAGCTGTAGAGAGAATAGTTCTGCCACGCAAGCTTGGAGTTAGAGCGATCTTGGATGTTCGTCGATTGTGTGACTCTCAGGTTACTCAATTGCGCGAATATTTCCCAAATAGGACTAAAATCTCACTCTACGACTACATCTGTAGAGTTGATCTGTATACCGCCTTAAAACTGGCAGCTGTTAATTTCCAGGATATTGGACATCTCAACGCTGAACAGCTAGCTGCTTAGTGGCGAGGTAAAGAGTTGCACAAACAACGAACCCAAACATTAGATCTTCCTTGGGTGGATAGTGATACTTCAAACTTCTGGTTAAGGCAGGAAGAACTTTTTCCGGAGGCGGAAGGATTTGTCATTGCCATCCAGGGCAAGGTAATCAAGACAAGGAATAACCAAGAACACATCCTCAGTATGGTGGCAGTTATTCACAGATGCCGCCTTTGTGAAGATCCCAATGAGAACATCGAGCAAATCATTGATGGCTGTACGATGCTTGCCTCGCAAGAATACACAAACAGACATAATGATGTTGCTGGGATTATTCAACAACAAATTGCCCTGAACACTGCTTTACTAGAGAGATTTGGGCCTTCCTACAAATATTGGAGCACTAGAGAACGAAAACCATCTCATTTACTGGGACAGGACTATTCAGACTGACCACCTAGTCAGACACAATTGTCCAGATATATTCTGGTTAGATAAACGTGCTCAAAGTGAGAATAATAGACATAAGCGTTCCCCTTATCAATAAAAGGCTCCGATACACTGAGAAGATTCAGAAATATTCGGAACAGAAGAAGGAGATCCTGACCGTGTGGAGGGTGAACAAGGTCACCATACACTCGGCCGTGATCTCTTGCACTGGGAACGTTCATGCGATGTGCGTACAAATCTTGGAAGAGCATTAATAATAGTACAGGTGTTTAAGATACACCTACCTGAAGGAAGTTTTGTTCATAACTAAAATTTCAGACAACCTCATATGTTTTCGAAGGTCTCGTAATTCTAAGAGGTAAGCTCGCTAGTCTAGGTTTTTAAAATACATCTCCCTCGGGTAAGTTGCATTTGTAACTGAAATTTATAACACGCTGATCGAGTTTCAAAGGTCTTGTCACACTAAGAAATAAACCTCATGAGTTTTTGGAGGTCTCATCGTTTTTAGAAGTAAACTTGGTAGCCCAGGTTCTTAAAATACATCTACTTCATGGAAGTTGTGTTCGTGGCAGAAATTGGAAACACGCTGATTGTTTTTCAAAGGTCTCGTCACTCCAAGAAGTAAACCCGGCAGTCCAGGTGTTCGAAATACACCTTCCTCAAGGAAGTTGTGTTCATGAAAGAAAGGTTGACAACCTTATATGTTTTCGAAGGTCTCATCATTCCAAGAAGTGAACTTGGTAGTTTAGGTTTTTGAAATACGTCTTCCTCAAGGAAGTTATGTTCGTAAATGAAACTCACAACACGCTGATTGGTTTTCAAAGGTCTCGTCACTCTAGGCAGTAAACCCGATAGTCCAGGTGTTTGAAATACATCTTCACCCGGTAGGCTAGATGTTTAAAATACAGCTTCCTCGAGGAAGTTGTGTTTATAACTAAAATTGTAGGCAACCTTATGGGTTTTCGAAGGCTTCGTCATTCTTAGAATTAAACTTGGTAGTCTAGGTTTTCCAAATATATCTTCCTCGGGGAAGATGTGTTTCAAATACCTGGACTGCTGGGTTCAATTTATAGAAGGACGAGACTTTGGAACAATGGCCAGGGTGCCTCCTACTTCAGTTCTGAACACAACTTTGTAAAGGAAGATTTATTTTGAATACCTGAACTACCAGATTTACTTCGTAGAAGGACGAGTCCGTAGAAAAATGGCCAGGGTGCCTCCTACTTCAGCTCTAAATGCATCTTCCTCGAAGAATGTATATTTTAATTACCTTGACTGTCAAGTCGTAGATCGTAGAAGGTCCTTCGAAAAATAGCCAGGTTGCCTCCTATTTCAGTTCTGAATGGACTTTCTTCGAAGAAGATGTATTGTAAATACATGTACGACCCGATTTACTTCATAGAAGGTCGAGACCTGGGAAAAATGTGCAACATGCCTCCTGCTTCAGTTCTGAACGCAACTTCCTGAGGGAAGATGTATTCCAAACACCTGGAGTACTAGTTTTATTCTTCAGAATGGCTAGACCTTCGACAAACGGTTGAAGAATCTTAAATTTCTATTATGAATACACTTTCTTCGGAGATGTTCTCTGAATACCTGGATTACTCCAAGGTTACTCCTTAGAGGGACCAGACCTTGGAAAAAAGGTCGAGAAATTTGAAATATCTATTGTGAACACACCATCCTCGAAGATATATTTTGAACATCAAGACTACGAGGTTTACTTTATAGGATGGCCTGACCTTCCAAAAACGGTTAAAGAACCTTACATTTCTATCGTGAACACATCTTCCTCGGGGAAAATGTATTTAAAGAACCTGGACTAAAAGGTCCACTTCTCGGAACGACAAGACCTTCGAAGAATTATCAAGGTAACTGAATTTCAGTTCTAAATGCACTGCAGTTGACGATTTTCGAAAAACATTCCTTTCTGTCAAATTCAAGTTCTGCAAATCGATAAATAATCGATCCTCGATCCAGATTTACTGAAATTTGCAAACAAACATCCACAACCTCAATAATCATAAATTCAAATAAACGCACCAGGTAAATGATTTTTTTTCAAAATTTGATTAACAATTCAATATCAAACGTTTTTTATTGCTCATCGTTCAGTTCAGAGGTTCAAATAATTTCATAATGTGTTGAGCAGTTGAAATTTAATGACAGATAATTGATCTTGAAATTTGAATCAAGTTGGTCATGAATATAGATATCAAAACGTTGCATCCTTTCGATCCATTTGCCTGGTACTTTTGTGTGTAGATAATTACCAGGTCATTAGTATCTGTGGGTGGAAGGTGGGTAGAAAAAAGTATATTATAATAGTAGCTCTAAGAAAGCATCCAGAGGCGACTGTTGTCATCTCCAAGGCTCGCGGCCACTGTGTAACGATAACAGCGGTAAATGACGAATTCCAAACTACACCATGCTCCTGATTTTGCACCTACAACGTCATCGAAAGAGACGTCAACCATTGTATTAAATTAATTTATAACATCCTCATCTCATCACTCACTTGACTTAGTCCGTGGCTATTATAAAAAATCGGGTTCACCCGAGAACAATTTGAGAAAAAAAATTATATTAATTTCCGTTCCTCGGTTCGAGATTGCTTATTCTGGTATTGCGTTATTATTCATATTCATATTATTGCAAAATAAAGTATAAATTTCATTTTTCAGGACTATTTTAATCATTTTTCCTTATTTTGCATAATTATTTATTCACAGCTACCCTGAAAAATGTATCATTTCAGTAAGTGTATATTATTACAACTCATAATATGCATCAATATTGATACAGACGTATTTTGATTGTTGTCATTAAACATTTTATTGCATCTTGTGTCGCTTTTTCTCTATGATATACAAAGATAATCATAATAATCCTAATCCAAGAATAACATGGGATGTTCCGCAAGCGAAAGGGCCCATTTTGTCGGTACGGAGTTACGTAGTTACGACATACAGCCAGTGAAATTTCAGACATTTTGAGTACAGGAAAAACCTTCTAGGTCGAAAAATGAGTCGCTAAATCCCAAAATCGATACTAGCTTTTTTAATCTGGTATTCCATAAATCCAAAGTTTAAAAATGATGTTTAGTTTTCCATTCATTTTATATAATAAGTTTCTATACTTGAAAAAGAAGTTTTTTTTTTACCAGATATTTAATATGTTTTTCTTTAAAAAAAAGTCAATTTTGAAATCGGTTACTGATAAATAATTCGAGATTAAAGGTGTTGACCTATAACTTTACAGAATTAGCATTCACGGATTAATAATAAATACGGTATTAAACCCGGGCGGTGGTGTAATATTCAAATTTCCATGACATGACCATTACAATTGTTTGGAAAAAATGTATGGGCATGTACGGACGTAACTGAACGCATGCACGATTTGCAAATTCTGGTGCGTTCATGCTGAAATTCACTCATATTCACGCAACACGTGTGCAAGCAAGCACTCATGCAAGCACCCATGAAGGATTGTGCAGTGCACACGTTAGTATAAGTGAGGATACACTTGCAGGCCTGTCAATTTCGGCATATGTTAACGATAGAAATGTGAAATTCCAGGAAAAATGTCGCTGGGAAAAAATTCTACCGATTTTTTCTAGCGAACGAACGAATAACAAAAAATAATAGATTCAACAGAGACAGTCTATAATAGAGAGCATATTTCATTTTTTACTCGTGCGAGAAAATCTAATCATTCACTAGGACTGTTTATCTTTTCCAAAAGTTGCAAATCTTTTGAGAGTTATAGATATATAAATTTGAAGAAAAAGGTTATTCTATATATTATCCAATGAAATTTTCTTCAAAAAGTTTTACTTTTAAAGTGGAAATAGAGAAAAGTTGATAGTATTGTTTTAAAATATATTATTGTTAGTATTTTCATTTTCGATTTCGATTTCAAAATGTACAAATTTTGGAGATAGAAACACATATTAATAGTTAGATTTATGTTGTTACTAAAATAACGACAACTCTGCAAAGAGCCATGATAATTATTATTATCCTACTTTTTCATTACATGACATATTCATTCTACTTTTATTTTATGAACATTCATTCTTAGCTTTCATGCACGTTTTGTTAATTAATTGGCAAAATATTTTGATGAATAAGGAATTTAACGCTTCTGGAAAATCAAATAATGTGTACAAAGTGTAGCAGTACATGCTCTAAAAAAACGGTCAAATTACCACTGCTGCACCCGTTGCGCTTTATCGATAATGAAGGACGTTTTAATTTCGAGACAATGGTATGAATAAATCAATTTTGAGATCATTTTGGTTAGAAGTAGTCAGTTTATAATAATTACATCATCGCACTTTGTTAAAAGACGTTGAAACTCATTCTATAATAATATTATATTATGCACCAAAATGGGACTTTATTGACGAGTGTATATTCACCTAGGGTATACCTAGGGTATCAAATTGTTGCAGCTATATTGATCTAGGATTTCAGCTTAATATGATTCGCTTTGGAGGATCAATAAAAATTAACGAGCACAACTTCATGGCGTACTAGCATCAGTATGCAAAACAGAATCACAATAGTGGGTTTATGAAAGTAGATCGCGAAAGGAAGCGGTTTTCTCAAATGTTATTCTGAACACAGAGATTTATTGAGGGTTGAAAAATAATGATTAAAATGATGAAGTGATTGATGGCGTCGATAATGGTACAAGTGTTCAAAATACACTTTTCTCGCGGAAGTTGTGTTGATAACTAAAATTTCAGACAACCTCATGGGTTTTTGAAGCTCTCATCATTTTAAGAAGTAAACTAGGTAGTTAAGTGTTTGAAATACATCTTCCTCGGAGAAGTTGTGTTCGTAATAGAAATTTAAAACACCTGGATCGGGTTTTCAAGGTCTCGTCATTCTAAGAAGTAGGACCGGTAGTCCAGGTGTTTAAAATACATCTTCATCAAGAAAGTTGTGTTCATAACTAGAATCTTAGTCAATTTCGTAGGTTTTCGAAGCTCTCGTCATTTTAGGAATTAAACTCGGTAGTCCTGGTGTTTAAAATACATCTTCCTCGGGGAAGTTGTGTTTGTAACTGAAATTTGAAACACCTTGATCGGTTTTCTAAGGTTTCGCCATTCTAAAAATTAAACCCAGTAGTCCAGAGGTTCCAAATGAACCTTCCTCGAGGAAGTTGTGTTCATAACTGTAATTTTAAACAACCTCGCGGGTCCAATGTGCCTCCTGCTTCAGTTCTGAACTCAACTTTCTAAGGGAAGATGAATTTTGAACACCTGGACTACCAGCCTTACTTCCAAGATCGACAAGACCCTGGAAGAAGGGTCAAGGTGAATAAAATTTGAGTTCTGAACGTACATCCCTCGAAGAAGTTGTATTCTGAATACCTGAACTACCAGATTTACTTCATAGAAAGACGAGACCTTCGAAAACCTTTGAGAATGTTTCAAATTTCAGTTATGAACGCAATTTTTTCAATAAAAGTGTATTTTAAACACCTAGAATACCAGGTTTACTCCTAAGAATAACGAGACCTTCCGGAAACCCATGAGGGTGTCTTGAATTTCAGTTCTGAACACAACTTTCTCGAGAAAGATATATTTCAAACACCTGGACTACCAGGTTCACTTCTTAGAAGAATCTTAAATTTCTATTATGAGAAAACGTCGAGGAATTTCAAATATCTATTGTCAACACACCATCCTCGAAGCTATATCTTCAACATCAAAACTACTAGGTTTACTTTTAAGGTTGGCTAGGCCTCCAAAAAACGGTTAAAGAATCCTAAATTTCTATTGTGAACACATCTTCCTCGGGGAAAATGTATTTTAAGCACCTGGACTACCAGTTTCACTTCCTAGAATGACAAGACCATCGGAAAATTATCAAGGTAATCAAATTTCAGTTCTGAACGCCCTGCAGTTGATGATTTTCGAAAAGCATTCCTTTCTGCCAAATTCAAGTTCTCAAATCGATAATCGATCTTTGATCGAGATTCATTGAAATTTGCAAACAAAGATCCGCAATCTCAATAATCATAAATTTAAGTACAGTAGAAGTCCGATAAGTTTCTCATTTCGGGGCTGTAGGGGCAGAAAATTCCAGGAATTGCGGACTTATCGGATGCCCCCTCTAGTAGCACGATATCAGGTGCGCGCATGCGTGAGAATGGTGCGCAAATCATAAGCAAAATAGCACACGTAGTGGGAGAACCCCAATTAGTGTGCGTGCCATGCGTGTGATGACGTTTTGAGGGGAGTGTACACTTATCGGATGGCAACTTATCGGACTTATACTGTAAAGTGAGCCAAGTAAATGATTGTTTTCCAAATTTGATTGAAATTTTAATTTCAAACAGTTTTTATTGTTCATCATTTAGGTAAGAGGTTTCAATAATTTCATAATTTGTTGAGTAGTTGAATTTTAATGACAGATAATTGATCTCGAAATTTGAATCAAGTTGATCGTGATCATAGGTATCAAAACGTTTTATCCTTTTGATCCATTTGTCGTATCAACTTGATCAACGAATCCACGAAGGAATAGTAAGGAGTGGTATCACCCTATGTGTTCGGTGAGCAGAGGTGGGACAAGAGACGTCCAAGAATTCGTTAATACTTGCTACGAATGAAAACTCCTATGCTGCCCCGTGCACATTCGCAGAGCTGTTTTCACATTCACGTGTTATACCCACTCCCCTATGTTATATTTTGACATCTCGATGCACATGTAGGTTATGTTCGTTTGTTTATGTTCGTTCAATAACAAGTTCGAAACTTCAAACGCGTGCTGACATCGTTGGCATGGCAACCACCAGTGCGCTTGTGTACGGGGCAGCATACGAGTTTTCATTCGTGGCAAGCATTAATGAATTCTTGGACGTCGCTCGTCCCACTCCCCACTTACAGCGATACTACTCCTTACTATTCCTTCGTGAACGAGTCTTAGGTGAACAAGCATGGAGATGGCTGTATTTTTCATGCCTGTGGAACCGACCTTATGTTATCAGATCATAGATATATAATGGCTACTATATACCCCTGAAAAGTGGAAATTCAGGTTTGTTCCACAGGCATAAGAAATGGCCGCATTTAGGCATGTGTTATATAAAAATCTTTAGAAAAAGGATAGACAATGAGGCAGAAATTGTCTACCTCATTTCCCTGTATTTAATTTTATTCTGAATTCCGAGCATTTAGCATTCATGCTTTATTCTTCAGAAGAGCAGATTTATACAAAACGGTAATTTAAAGTATATTTTTTCAAACAATACATCTGTTAAATTTATATATTTTTAAATCTGTAAACGCTTATCGCCTTCTTTTGTAGTTCACTAATATCTGATGTGGTCTAAACAATTTTTATGCCCACGAGACTTTTTAACAAAAAAATCATTATTTTCTTTGCAAGTAATGTTCCATCAATTTATTTTGTATAGTCATAGGCAATTTCTCAACAGTTGATCAATTTTCGAAGAATTATTTTGGATCAATGGTGTCAGGGAGGAAACATACTGAGAATCCTGACAAAATTCTGTATGCGTAAAAAATTCAAAGTTTAATACAAAAAAATGCGCAGCTGGCCACCAATACAACTACAGTCGAACTTCGATAACTGGAACCACCAAGGGAAGCAAAAAAAACTTCGAGTTATCGGATAATTATATCTAGACGAAAATACGTGTCGAACATACATTCATTTCGGGACTTACACGAAAACAAAAATATTTAAACAAAGTAAAATCGTCTAAGCCTTTGAACCATTAACAGCAGATAAATTCTAAAAAAATCCACCAATTATAAATAAGAATCACACTAGTCCACATCTTAAGGGGCTGTAGTGTATTTTCATTATTTATTTGTCATAGAAAATATAACTTTTAACTGCATATTGAAGTTATAGTTACATTAAACTCGGAGCGATTCATGCCTGAAATCAGTAAAATCATTTTTCCAAGAAAGAAAATTCGTAAGAAGCGACACTAAGGAAAAATTAAATTGAAAAACTTTTGTAGACATTGTTGGTCAGGTGAATATTGAAAACAATGAAGTTGTTTCAAACACTCCGGCACACAATGGTGGCCCTCAGCGGTTATTATAAAAAAAGGTTAAATAATTATTTCTCATAGAGTTTAAACTTTTTTCGTAAAAGTGTTTTTTTCATAAGGCATGACTGATAATATTATTTCATTTAGTAATTTCCGAGACTTTTTTTCCTCACTGAAATATTTTATTTTAAAATATCGTAGATTTGAAGAGAAAAACTGAAGTTCTAGCAATGTATTTTTTCCTCTTCACACCTTTTTTGACTTCTCGAATCACTTTTAAGTGATTTTCCAAATTTTAGGAAAGACATCTGTAGATATTAAAATTTGCAGAATTCATCAGTGGGCGGGCGGTCATGAATCAGGTACGAATGTCCTTTCTAAATTTTGTAAGTACATACTGAAATCCGAGTTATCAAGGCTGAAAGTCAAGTGGGCAGGAAATTTTATGCGAGATATCGCGAAATTCGAATTATAGAAGTTCGAGTTATCGAATATTTTTAACACGTAAGACATATGACCTGTAGGCGGGAATGAGCAAAAACTTCGAATTATCAAAAATTCGAGTTATGGAAGTTCGACTGTACTTACATCACCTATTTTTCCACTTTCGTCCTTTTCGACTTTTAACTTAAAATAAAATAATACGTGAGTTAATACAAGATATAATATAAGATAAAAGATTATATAAAATGTATAAATATATAATAAAAATGAAATACATTTATTGATTTGATATATATATATATATATATATATATTTATATATATATCTATCTATATATATATATATATATATATATATATATATATATATATATATCGGTCGCTTCGTGTCCTCAAGACACACGAGGGTTTCGTCGGCTTGTCGTTTCGATTTCGTCGTGCCCTGTGACCACCCATCTCACGGATGTGAGACGTGGCCATAGGTATATTTTACCGCGGTTCTACTGGGGGCTATTGACATTTTTTTTTTTTAGATGGCAGTTGCTCTTAGTGGTACCCTGCGGTGGTTGTTTAACTTTTTTTTCAATTATATATATATATATATATATATATTTGATTATATATTTTTGATATATATTGATGGCACAAAGATACACAGTAAAAAAAAAGGATCAATTTTGTTGCAGAGCATTTTGCTCCAACGATCATTTGACTCTCGAGATCATAATGATCTGTCCATTCGGATCACCTTGATCATCTTTTTCGGATCATTTGTCAGACTAAACAAAATGGCCGCCTATTTTTGGCGCTGATGTCATAACGACATAACCTAACAATTTTATCTTACCGCACGCAAGTGACAACTACACTTAACAGGTGACATTTTCTCATATCAGATTCCGTTAATTTTTTTAACTTTTCAAGTACACTGCACGATCAGAAACCATAAAAAGCATGCATATGAGTTCAAGTACTTTAAGAACGTCAGCCATCTTGGTTTGACTTGATACATGATCCCGCATCAGGTCATTATGATCTCAAAAGTCGATCATTCATTCTAGTCGATCAAAATGCTCTTGATTTCGGTATCATTTTTGTTGCATATCCAAATGATATTGATTTCGGTATCATTTTGAACATTTTTTTTTACTGTGTAATAATATGAAATAACATAAGATTTTTTATCTTCTTTTAACTTCTTGGATGATTTTCTACGAAACCTTTATTCATTCTGCAATCTTAGGACGACGTTCCTTTTCTACTGACAGACGCATGGGCTGATGTTCGGAAACTGCCTGACAATGACGCGATATTTCTACTTATACTAAAGCGGCTCTAAGATGCGTTTAGAATGTCTGGCTGTGATGCACATTTTCTACTTAGAGTAACACGAGAATGAACTACTAGTACTACAAGTTTTTTTTTATTTTAGAATAATTATGCAAACAGTAAAACGGTTGTGGCTGATTTGCACGTGTTTCAATAAGCGAACAAGAAAGCTTAGAAAATATTGTTTGGAACAATACACGTTGCCATAGAAAAACTGGGGTTTCTGTTAGCACCAATTTTTGGTTTCAAGGGAGATGCAACAAAAAGGAAACTCTCTTGCTGAAAATAAACCAAAAATAATAAATTGTTCTGAAGAAACTCAAAGTATGTGTTCTAATAGATACTTTTTGTATATAGCTTATTTTCTGTTTCGACCATGGACATAGAAATAGGATGGGACTATAGGCGTGCAGTGGCGCGGTCGAAATAACGAGCGGGGCGCTCTACCATCTTAGTTCGCTGAACCGGAGAAAGAGCAGACTGTTCTCCTTCTCGCACTTACTCCCCTTGCTTCTGTGAACCAACATGGTTGACTCCCCCTTGTAACTTATAATTAGTCCCCTCCTATTCCTATGTCCATGGCTTCGACTCACTTCGAAGATTACACAATTTAATGATGCTCCGTTTACGTTATAATACAGATTTAATGATATTGCATTGGGAAAAATTTAATAAAGGAACTCAAATCATAGAAATTATTCATTCTTGAAAGGAAGATAATGCACATGAGATGTCGCCGTTTTTAAGGTTATGTTGGAAATTTGTGCTGATTGCATATACATATTTTTCATGCATACATATTATTCATCTATCGGATATCAACGAACTAAAGAGAAACTAACAAAAATGGTTCTATTGAGTCTCAGTTCTAAAAAATATCCTATATGCACTTTTATCTGAGCCGAAACATTTCTGAACCCCCTGTTTTTGATGTGTGAACGTAAAATAATGATATGATGATGGTGAATAAATAATCATAAACAGGTGCTGATTACTGGATTACTGGTCAATAGATAGCTGAAAACAAGTGAAAATATAATAAAAACGTGTGCTCAGTGAAAATATTTTAGTTTAAACCTTGACTCCGTCTGTAGAATTGACATAAATATTATACTTTTGAAGATGACTGTCAAGGTACAGTCGAAACGTCAATTTCAATACTGTGAAACCTAAAAGTTACACCTACTGAACTAAGTTGACCAGTATTCAACGGCTGTTTCTGATTATTCAATCACTATCATCACTTGATATTCAATTCTTCACCCTAGTCAACACTTGAACATCTTCTTGTGGCAAAATAATGATTTTTTATATTTCAAGAATTCACAATTTTATGAACATAAATGTTTAGAATCCTGAATAATTAGACTTTTCCGAATTAGATAATAATAATCCAATTTTGTACATAGCCTTCAATAATAATGAATAATAATAAATTGTTGGCAAAGGTGTTGACTGGTGTAGAAATGTATCATATAACATTTAATAACACAGACACACACAAAAAGTTTGCAGAGCCAAAAAAGCGACCTTTATAGCATTGTAGTATATTGATCTAGCATACTCAAAATCTGCGTTGACTGGAATTTTCTGCTTACCAGTTTTCTTTTTTCTCGAGTTTGAATTTTTAGTTTAGGTCAAATTATTCCAAGTTAGGCCAGCATAAATCGAAATTCGTTTTTTCGCTGTAAAATGAATTTTTCAATAACCCTTATAACCGGAAAGATTTCCCCAGATTTTGCTTGCTAGAAATAATTGTTTTGAAAAAGTTATTAATAATGGAAATTTAATGTTACAACATGATAAACATTTTTCTCGTGAACGGCTGAACGGTTTTTGACGATTCTTACGTTGAAATTTTGATCTAAAAACGTACTCTTCAGTAATCTTTGTACTGAATATAAAAGGAAGTGTCTACAAGTACCGAAAAAATCAAGCTATATGGCATATATGCATCGAAATTGTCGGTACAAAAATCCCCTTTTCCAGATCCCCTTATTTGTACCGAAAAAATTCAGCTATTTGTACCGAAATTTTGGTACACGTAGCCACGGTCAAGTTATTCTGCATTTTTTCTGGACAGAAATGCAAAAGAAATACTAAGTGGTTTCTATTATTTCACGGCATATATTTTTTTTAGTGCGACGCACGAGCACTCAGAGCATGTTGTGGGTTATTCTATTTAAAAGAATAGTAATTATTTTACTTTTAAATAAAGTTGAATTTGTTTATAAACTATTTATATTGTTTCAAAAAATTCAATGTTTTATATTCGGAAGAAATATTTCTGGAATGTAAGTTTTTATACAAAAAAGTTCAATTAGTTTATAAACCATTGGAATTTTTGTTAAATTCGATGTTTTTATATTTAGAAGGGAAGTTTCTAGAATGTACGTTTTTAAGCAAAAATTTCAACGTAAGAATCGTCAAAATCCGTTCAGCCGTTCACGAGAGAAATGTTGATCCTATTGTAACATTAAATTTCCATGGTTAAAAAAATTTGCAAAAAAAATTTGTTTGCGATTTTCACTATGCTGGACTAATACTACAATGCTGTATAGGTCGCTTTCCTGGCTTCAAAGTAATTACAAGTACTTGCACAATGATTCTAATGTAAGTGATTGCAAGGTAATTTCAATAACTTGTGCACTTTTTCCAAGAAGTTATGAACCTATTCTATTCAGTTCTAGAATTGCCTATAACTTTAATTCTAAATTAATTGGCAGACGACCTGACCATCTAGCCAGTTAATTCGTTTTTTTTTTTTAAATGAAGAATAATTACATCCATCACCATCCTTTTATTTGCTCTCATTTCTTGATCAACCAATATATTGTTTCCATTATCGCTGCTCACGAGGTTCACATAAGTCCTGAAGCACGCTAAAAGGCAATACTCTCTCCTATTGTCGGACCTTCTCTCAGCCTCTCCCAAACTTTAAGGTGCGATCCCAACGCGAAAAAAGTCGATTATAACTGTCTTGAAACCCTCAACCCTCCTTAATACCTCACGTAGGTCGTCCTCACTAAGAACTCTAGACCTCGCAATAAAAAAGTTTACTGCACGATTGCCAAAGTTACAAGGCTAATGTTGCGCAAGCTTACCCTCTCCACTTGGGGTTGGCACTCTTAGGATACACGCATACACTTATTCCTATGTAGTACGGACACACAACCTCCGGCACGCACGGGTAGGTCAGGAAACGACCTACCTCGACCTACGATGCGTGAACCTCGTAGCATCGTGCCTCGGCCTTCAGGCTTATGGGATAATCGGATCCACATATCGAGGCTCCCGAGAGCAACATGCTTCGAGGGGTGATTTTCGTGGCGTCGGTAGATGATGGTGGGAGTAGGTGGGGGTGAATATCGACTGGAGACTGGAGGGCAGGCCCGCGCGTGGATACCAAAGCAAGGGTTCGGCTGGAGAATATTCTCGAGAACATTTGCGATTATTCTGCTTTTTGAGAATTTATGACAATTTTTAGTTGTCTCACTGAAGGACAGTACAGATCATATCACTTTTTCTGCAATTATTACTGACGTGCAGCCAAAAAACTTTCTTAACTTGAATTTTGGTTGAGAATGGGATTTTTGTATCACATTATTCATAATGAAAAACTGTTATTACTTTCTTTTTTATAATAACTTTGTGTAAATGTGCCTAAATGCCTAGAATTTTCGGTAGCTTCGGTAAGACTTTTATGTAGGGGAGACCTGGACAAGATGAGCATAGTTATTATTTCCAATGAAATATTTGCAATCTATAGTTGTTTTTTAAAACGTAAGTTTTACACATTATGAGAACCTTCACGTGTCTGTTCCATGAAAGACGAAGTGTTCCAAACAAAATAATTGGAATAAAAATATGAAAATTACAAACTGTGCACATGTCGCATCTCGCCTCATGCTCTTGAGTGCGATAGACAGACACCCTAATTATTTATTACCTTTTGTTAATAGGAGATTATTTTTCGTGCTTGTTGCACACATAAAAGATTATTTAATGTGTTCTGAGAATAGGAATAAGTAAATAAGTCTAGTAACTAAATATATCAGAATCATAAGGATATGTTTTTCCAACAATGTCTTTATTAAAACCTGCTGTGGAATAATAATTTATTTGAAATTTTTAATTTATAGCATATTCCTACAATTTGTTGAAAATAATTTATCAACTGTTTTTGTACAATTCATACCTGAAAACTATAATTTTTCACTGCACAAAATGGAAATTTGTTCTGCAAAATTTAAAGAAATAATTTTGAATATAAGTTTTTGAAGCTTACTGCAACTTGTTAGTCTCAATGTGAATAGTAATTCCGTCTTGAGTGTGCTGAAAAAACAACCTCATAAATGAAACTTATAAACAAAATCAATTTCAGCTACAATGACACTAGAGTTTCCTTATAAAACAGATTTTACAGTAGCAGTCATAGACTCTTTTAACCACTAATGCCAATTTTTCTTCTGTAAGTTTTCACCTTTGCAACAAAAATTACACGTCTGTCACCTACAGCGAGAAAAAAGTCTTTATTATTTTGAACAGTGGCGGACTGGCCATAGGTTGGGATGCGGGTAACCCCGCCGGCGCCCACCCCATCAGGCGCCTCCCTAAGGCATGTAGGCGCCCTCTACGATCACTTTTTTTAAAACAATGTGAATGTTTTTATTATTAATCAAGAGAAAGCAGAAGGAATTTAATTAAAATGGTACTCCGTAAACATATCGTACTCTATAAGCTAGTTAATCATCAACACATAACATCGTACATGATTTCTAAATTATACTTCCAAAGGAAATAAAAGTTTTGTGAGGATTAATTTGTTTGTCCTTCCAGGATTCGTAACTATGCAAAAAAATTGTATTCTCTTGCATCTAACAGAATTTTCTCTCATTATATAAAGCGTCAGCATTGTATTTATTATCTGCGTTTATCAAGCTATAAGTAGTTCAAAATTATTTCGTAGAACTTTAAGCGTTGCAACATTTTATTTTGTAAACGAAAGGATTTAAAATCCTTTTTCTATAAATTAACAGGTCAATCCAAGTTAGGATGTATTCGGATTCATTTGGATTGAAAATTTGGTTCGGATTGAACCGGATTGAGTCGGATTAATTTCCTAATATATTAATAAATTTTCTTCTGGAGAGAGTAATATCGAGATTAACAGTTTTTCGCATAATAATAGTAATTATTATAAATCATTATAAAAGTGGCACAAAAAACCATGGTGGTTTCTGCCTTTTTTTTCTTTTCAGGAAGGCGCCCCTACAATCGACTTTCCGCGGACGCCCTAAGGTACCCAGTCCGCCACTGATTTTGAAGAAGGTTTATTACCAAACAGGATAATGCTTAGAAGGACGTAAACTCATATATCAACCTTGAGTTAGAAACAATGAGTTCTAAGCTGCAAGACTATATCTACCTCATCGAAGGTGTGCATCGTAAATACATTCCATAAATATGAATTGAAAGTTAATTAAAATACATTTGATGTTATTAAAGTTTGAATTGTTTTTTCTTCTACAATGAGGTCATCAGACGGTGGCTGAATTAATCAAAAATGGTGGACTGCATTTAGCAAACTTTCATACAAACTTGCGACTGAAGAAAAAGTTTTCTTTGAATATCTCCGTTCGATCTGAAAAAATTGTGGAGATTCTTTCACTATACGGCAGCTTACTGGTTTTACATTTGGAAGCACCCAAGTTTTTTAAATTAATAAAAAAAATGAAAGGATATAAACTTGAAAGTTACAGCCAATCCGCCAATCAGCCAATCTGCCAGTATCAATTGCGATTGGTATTCTAAAGGGCCTCGGCTAGTTTTCCCCATTTCTGATCGGGGCGCTGATCGGGAAAAATAGGGAGGGCCAGACTAGTTCTGTAACGCTGTTTTAGCCAGGCTTTATCTAGAACTTCTAACAAGGTCCTAACGGAAATAACCTTTGACCGCATGTCTAGACTCTCTCTGTTTTCCGGTACGTTCATCATTCAGATATGATATAAAAATATGTGACGAACGATTTCTCAACAATAAAATGAATAATAATATTTGAATACACACTAATTTTAGATCAATAATTTCAGGGGTTTATATTTCGTTGATAAAAACCCATTTTTTGCATATATTTATATCACACACAATCTGAATATTGAACATTTGCACACATGATTATTTCCATTATTTGTCACGGGGTTTCACATACAATACACAGCACGAATTTAACTGTTTTCCTTATATTTCACGTATTAAAAACAATTTTATCTTTATTTTCAACAAAGTCAAGTTATTGTGACAGATGAAAAAATGAATTACCTAAATCATTCATACCCCCTCCCCCCATTTAGTTTATATAATAAATAGAATTCAACAAAACTACTACTTGAACAATATTAAATAAAAATGAGCGTGGTGTTATTCTCATTAAAAACACGTGTTTATAAGTGTTAAACACTCGGACGCTTCAGATGAAAATAAATTTTAGTTTATTGTCACGTATTGTTAGGTTAGCCTTTCGCCTGTTTACTGAAGCATAATTTAGTGCATACAAACTTCTGAAGATGTCACTGCATCATATATACTGCAGCCCCATCTTCAGAAAGTTTATATGGTTTATGCTGACTAAGGCCCGAACAGTGCCTGACAAGAATTTTTTGGTTCTTTTATCTGAATCAGAAACCATCCAAAGCCTGGATCAAATACCTAACTAGACGCACATAGTTTTTCCAGTCATAAGGAATAAAAAATCTTAGCAGTGCCTTAAAGGGTGCTAATTAGAACTTACTAGTCCAGTTGTTCTAGTAAGATTTCGACTACTGCCCTAATTGAAATGGGGACAAATGGAGCGGTTTCTACATGGTATAAGCTAGAATTTCGTAGAACTCATTATGAACTGCTAGAATGAAAATTTGAATTTAGTCTCAATGTGCATATTCAATTTCAATAAACTCATTGAATTTGAAGTTGGAATTCAAATCTACCTGTAAACACTTTAATTAACAGTACCATAAAATCAAATTGAAGGAAATTTTAATATTTTCAGAAGAAATTTAGTTAAATATGGTTATGATTTGCCATAATTTGAAAGAATTGAACTCATATTGCTATAATGTATTTTCAATTGTTATAATTCAATTTGAGTTGCTACAACTCAATCCGATTATATATTATTCAATATGAATTCATTCGATATCTAAATATGAGCGAATATTTTTCATTTGTATTTTTAAATTGTAATTGGCATGAAATTCACTTGCTTACAGTTAGAATTCAGTATAATTAATAAGTGTCAGGTAAATACACTTGGGAGTCAGTTAAAATGTACTTGAACGACCGCTCGAATGAAATTGAATCGAATTTTGCTAGAATTCAATCAAAATGTCTATAAATCAATTCATTATAATTAAATTTTATATGGCTAGTACTTGAAATTAATTTCATAGAACTATATGTGATCAATATTTCAGGAATTTGAAAAATACCTCCTCCGCTATGATGCTTCTTTCATTGCTCTTAACATCAAAAGTGATACTGTGCCAGAATCCGCCCTTCAAGAAGGTAACAAGTATTTTGTGAATGGCCCCCTATTTCAACAGAAATGAATTTTCATATACCAGAATTAATTTAGATTTCAACTATCGTGTTCCATAGAATATATTATTTAAAATAATGAGAACCTCATATTCTCCATGTATTCTTTGTTTGGAGAATATTCGCGGGACTATTCCCTTTCCCCGATTCTAAATTATGGAGAATCGTAAAACAGCCAGCCGTACGCTTTCCCTCACCACCTTTTTCTTCTCCCACTTCTGAAACCACTTTGCGCACGTCGAGCTTTTCCCGCGCGTGTGGCGCCATCCCGCCAGGTTGCCGCGCGGCATTAACCAGCCGCGCTCGCTCGTTCCTCGTGTCCTACGTTCTCCTCCTCTTCTTCTTCTTCTGCTTCTTCTTCTCCTTCACTCCACTCCCTTCATCCATTCACCACTAGCCGTTCACTCTATCTCTGTTTCTCTCTTCTCGCTCTGTATTCCTTTTCTGTCATCTATCCTGGTCACTGGAACGTACATAGGTGCGGGCTGTCAGACACAAAACTCATTTAGCGAAGCATCGCAGTGCCTCGAACAGAAGGTAGTGCATACACCCACACCATACCTCCGCGCCGGGTTTCGGGGTGATTGTAGCGGCGTGCGTCATATACGCCGAGATCCGAGGAACGCACGGTTTCAGTCCGATTCGACAGTACTCCTCTCAGTGCAAGTAAAACGACGACGAGGTGGTGGGTGGCCGCGAGGTAGATCCTTCCGCCTAGAGGAAAAGAGATCGCAGTGTAACGTGCGCGATGCCGTCGACGGTGCGATGCTTCGAGGCCCGAGCGAGTCTCCGGTCGAGGAAATCCTCGAAATCCTGATCCTTACCCAGACCCTAACGAGGCCTTATCAGCATTATCTCAATAATTTTCAATATCCCGAAAACTCGTTCCAAAATCCAAATCTTCCGTCCTAAAGTGTCAAGTTCAGAGCGATCTGTCGTCTCTCTTGCGGGAAGAACGATACGAAAGCTAGGGAGAAGGATCTTCTACTTGGAACTGGAACTGAATCAAGCAGCCACCCTCATGCACCATGCAAATGATCTTGGTGGCTGGCGGGTGAGTCCATAGTTTAACCACCTTGGAGAATTTTCTTTCCAGCTGCGATTCCACTCTCAAAAGGCGGGAGCGCATGCTGTGCATGCCACCTTTTTTACTTTGGACAACACGTGGTGCGAGTGAGTACTAGTGTGTAGACTGTAGGATGAGCGCCTGGATGATCGATGTCATTAATATGTTGCCAGAAAGCGTCTACGCTACCAAGGCTCTGATACGGTCTGATGGGTGAATTTCGGGAGAAGGATTAATCATATGTTGACGTTTGGAGGAACATTTGTGAGAATTGAGAACTAGCTTCACTTCTGTTGAGTGAGCAAAGCGAAATTGACGGATTTCAAGTTTAGCTCGACCCGGTCAATAGTACCGCAGACTCTCGTTAAACCAAGGTTGCCAGCGGTTTCCTGATTTATGAAGAGTAATAAGACGAGATCAATTATTCGCGATAATTAAGCTTCGTCAATTATTTTATTTGCAGCGTGGAAAATTGTATAAAGTTTCTGATTGCCAAGGCAATTAACACTTATTTATAAGCTATATTTCAGTTTTGATAGCAATGAATTGATCATCTATTGCTTATGTTTACCGGACATTATTTCATATATATTTTTAGAGCTTCTTAAGCCTTATTTTCTGTAATTGTTCTTCTTTCTATTAGTTGAAAAGATTTTTAACCCTTAAATGACACCGAGGGTCCAAAAGACCCCAGACCTTTTTCAAGGTTCCATGAAAAATCGATAAATTGTTTTTTTGAATAATTTTTTTCTTCATTAAAAAATAAAAATCCTGCAACTATGGTGAATTATTACAATGAAGAAAGGTCTAAATTATTCGGAAAAAAAACTTCAGATCGAAATGTTAATAACTTTCAGGATTATGGCATGTTTTCCGAGCTGGGGTCTAACGGTTCCCTTATTTATAAGCTATATTTTAGTTTTTATAGCATTGAATTGATCATCTATTGCTTATGTTTACCGGACATTATTTCATATATATTTTTAGAGCTTCTTAAGCCTTATTTTCTGTAATTGTTCTTCTCTCTAATAGTTAGAAAGATTTTTAAATTGATATACGTATGTTGCATAAACTCTGAATCAGGATGAAAGTGCAGATGCAGCTTCGACTTGAAATATTATTACATTCAAAAAAACATCCCGTTCCATTTATTAGAAACTGAGACTATGGCTGTGGAAAGCGGGTGCAGTTTATAAAATTTCAGACTGTTTTTCATCATATTGATAGATCGTGTAACCAGAATTGTGTGGTATGTGTCTATTTCGAGAAAAAATATATTCTTACTGTTCTCTATTTTTTTATTCGCTTGTCCCTTTATTGATGTTTTGTTATACATATTATTTTTTAAAAAACTTGACATGCAAAGAAATGGATAATAAGACTTTAATACATTTGGATAATTATCAATAGGACGATGATCTATTATTTTTGTATGTTCTGTTTTTGCCGCCGTACTGCTTGCAAATTGAAAAATCGTATCATTGAAGCATTCGTGAAAGAGGAACGCGTTATTGTAGTTTAAAATCTAGGTATTAAAATTCGAAATATGAAAGTATCCAGTTATTTAGCTTTAATATCTGGATATTAAATTTTAATGTCTTGATATTATACCTTGATGTTTATATATCTTCTACCATAGTTAAACATCCTGATCCCAGTAGCCATAATTCTTAGTATCCATTTCTCTCCCTGATTGTTACACGAAAATTATTAGGTGCCTGGAGCCGGTAAGCTGTCTCAAGGTTAATGGGTTAAGGTCACCAAATCTTTTACGAGACGCTTGAAAACCCCGGCAAGGATGCTTGCCAAAAACCTTGAAGGGTCCTTATTGCAAGTTCCAGAAGATCTTAAATGGGTTACATGAATTTGTGTCCGAAAAGTAACGAGTTTCTAGGTCAGCGTGGGAATTCCAACAGGAACATGGGCATTTTTATTTGATTAGGATACATTGCATCGTACTGTGAGAGTGGTTTCCATTTCTATGTTTGAATCTACAGTCAAATAGAAGATATTGTTTGAATAATAAGAATGCCTCAATTGCTCTTCATATTAGTATTAAATAGTATTGGTATTAGCTGGAGAGTGAAAGGCGTTTAAAAGCTAATAAATACACTTAATCTAGCATGACAGCACTACTCATCAGCGTATAATGAAGCTATGCGTTGCTTAACTTCGGTTACCCAATGAGAAGCTTCAAACAATCTAATTCGTCCAGGTGGATGTTTCAATTCTCGACCTTTCATTTTTCTATTTTTTAATTTTGAAGTAATAAATTAGACATTCTTCAATATTAAACCCTTAAAATTGGAAACGTTGTACTACTTTAAACTTTTAATTAATTAAATCTATATTTACAATTTGTATGAAAAAAATGTTATTTTTTGCGCATCGTTGATATTATTCTCGCGCAGTCTGCTGGATGAAGCGCTTTGTACATCATTTAAATACATCGAAGACCTTCCTTTCGAAATTGATATTGCAAAAAAGAAGTAGTTTCAGTTCTATCGTATGTTTTAGAAGTGAAAAGAAAAGGTACTGAAACGTTTTCACTCAAAATGATTTGGATATGAATATTTTCAAGTTAATGTTCTCCAAAAAAATTGATCTATTTTGGAATCCTATTCAGCATAATTGAGTTATGAGGGCTTCCAAATTACATTGAAAATTGTTCAATTAAAACTGATAACATTTTTAAAATGGCATTTTGAAAAGTTTAAGTGTATGTACAATGTACATTGTACATATTCAATTCACAAATTACTTACACTTAATATTAAAATTGTCACTTTTCCAAGGTTCAAATCAAAGCTTGCATTTTAATCTTGTTTAATTTTGAAGTTTTATCGTAGAAATGATTTTTTGTTCTAATCATTAATGTTCAAAAGTGTAAACTTAAAAAGGGTTTGAAGATTGTTTATTGTTCAAAACTTTCAAAAAAATTGTTTGGTTTTGAATTTTTACATGTCAAAAGAAACAATTTCGAAGTATTTTCTCTTTGTTGTGACAGTTTGATATCCAAAGTAGACCAGCTTTTAATTTTTCCTTCCGGCATAATTGATGGTCAACGTAATTTCTAGAATAGATATTACAGAAAATGAAAGGGTAATCTTTGTGACTGATGGTGGTTATATATCATTTCTATATCTGTATCCCCTCCCGCGCGGAAACTCGGAAAGGGCAACGTGTGTGATCGAATTTGCGCTTGAATTCTTTGGAATTTCCAAGAATTTAAGGGTGATTCCAACAAAAGTGTAATAATTCATCTCCGGCAAACTATGCGGGAACAGAAAATTAAAGGACGCGCCTATTGAGTGCCTAACCTTATTTCGCCAAGAAGAATACGTGGAGAAGGGTTTGGGATTTGGCCCAAGGAAGAATGTGACAATCCCTTTTTGTCCTTCTGCAGATCATCCTGCCATTCATCTTAACTGAATAAGGTTAGGTAGTCCTCTCTCCGGAAGAGAAAAATACGCCGGTGTAGAACATTAAAATGCGTCAAAATATGACAGAAGAGAATATGCAACGAGTTATTTAATTTCATTTGTAACGATTAAAGTTGAAATACGTTTTTGCCCCCTACACGTAAAGTACTAAATCGCTCCAATCAAAAATCCTTTTCATTTGAGAACTGCGTTCTTTTAAAGTCTTTCTATTTTAAATTTATTGTTTAATCTTGAATGGTTTGTCTTCAAAGTTTTCCATTTTTAACCACACTATTTTGAATTATTTTCGGTTATAATAATGTGACATCACTGTAGTTTTAATTGCATATAATTTTCTGATTGTTAAGTTTCGAATATGGAATGGTTTTCTTTCAAAGGCTTGACAGTTTTGTTTTCAGTTCAAAATGTTTCAAATTGTTTTAATTTAAAAGGCTTCCAGAATGTATAGTACTTAAAAGTAAAAGTTGTTGTCTTCCAAACTTTAAAGTCTACAAATTTATAATTGTTGATTAGCACGCAATTACTTAATCAGTACCTATTAATTTGAGATCAATGAAAACCTAGCGCAATATTAATTCTTGATTATAAGCACGGTTCTCGTGTGAATATTTTAAAAATGTTAATTAGGGCGATGTATGCAGAAGGAAAATAAATTATTATTTTCCTGCAACCATCTTCCTAATTGTATAACCATAAAATTTGAAATTATATTAAAACAGTCCATCTACGTGATTTGTCAATGAAAATTGAAACTTAGTGATCACTAATAATTATAGTTCAGAAATGTGAGTACTATATATTCTCAGCACCGGGGAATTCTAGCGAAATCATCAAACTCTTGTAACACAATTGCTAATTAATTTTCATACAGTCAAGTTTGAATAAGTTTTCTTGTTTTTGTTTTGCAAATAGAATTATGCTGCATTCAAATATATATTCCTACAATATTATTATTATTCTTATTCAAGAGTTTGAAAGTAAAGCAGTATTGCCAATTTTTATTTCCTGCGAATTTAAATAGTTTATTAGGTTTGAGGCTTAAAGGCTTACATACTATTTCACAACGAGAAAACTTACAACTTGTAACTAGGTAAAACGATAAGCGTCAATCAAAAACTTCTTATATCACTAAAATCAATCGACGATCAGCTGCTCTTCTCAAATCGAAGGTTATGTGATTTGAAGTCTATTTCTATAGCTATTATATGCTTTAAGCAACTTTTTTATTTCCTTCTGATGTAGGATCAGCTTTATAAAGTGTAAAATTCCCTGAATCTGGGTAAAATTTATGAGCAATTTTATTCGAAAGTATAAAACGGAGTAAGTAAATTATCTGATCAGAGATGTTTATATGTTTCCTAATTCATTAGAAAAAATTTCAAATAATCTATTTTATGCATAAGAGAAGTGTTACTTATGAATATTTATACTTTTAGTAATATATTATAAATTTAATTACGTTTTCATAATTACAAAAAAATCATTCTTAGAAAATTTAAAAATTCTACCATTTATGAAAATATAGGACCATGCAAGCCTTCCTTAGTGTCTTTTATATAATTTTATACATTTTCAAGTCATATACAACAATCAACAATATCAACGAAATCTGATTTCTTGTGTTGGTTAGTTGTTTGAAAAAAATATCGGTAATGTAGAAACCGGGAAGTGTGACATGACCTTAAACTCAGCTTTTAGAAGATTAGCAAAACATGAACTGAGCAAATTGATTATATCTCGACACCTTTTCACAAGAAGGAATTTTTCTCAGATGCAAAGCTATAATTGAATCAAATAATAACTCTGAACAAACTTTTTGAAAGCAAACTGATACCATCAATGTAGACCACCACTGCTTTTAACTAGAAACATCACTCGTTCAGTAAAATATTCGCTTCAGAACTCAATAAAATCTTCTGACCAAAAGTTGAATACTCCATTAATGTAACCCCGATTTTATTATTTTCTAAAGAGAAAAGAATTTTTCTCCCGAATAATTTAGAATACTTTGAGGTAGATAACCGATGTACTTTTTCATTTTAGAGAAAACGGTCTTCACGTCAATAAAAGATGATCTGTGCCTCGGCATCTAATCAGGGTCAATGTTGATATAATTAAATTTTGAAGGTTAAAAATGTAAAATTTAGGTTCAAAGACTTTCAAAACTTGAAAACCCTCCATCTCTTAAGTATCTCACATACTTGAAAGATTCAGATTGATATTTTTCATGTTTTATGGATGCATGCAACTTAAAACTGTAAAATGATCAAAAGGTGCAGGTATATGAAATGTTTCGATTGTTTACGTTTTCAAATATTCTTTAATGTGATAAATAAATTATACTATTATACTGCAAGCATTCAGGTGTTCAATTGTAATTCGAGATGTGTATAAGTGATATCCTGCGACATCCTCTTTTTGTCTATAAATTTAATTAATTAAATTTTCCAAATAACAACAATATAGCGTAGCAAATCCTGAGACATAAAAATTACTGCAGCCGAATTTAATCAATAGAAAAATCTGCATCAATATAATGAAACCAAAAAGTATTGAATTGTTGGACAGTTTTGTTGCATGGGAAATTGATACCTTCAGATTAAGTGTGGGTAAATTTCATCTACAAACCTATTTTCCTCCGTTTTGAATGCAAGTGTTCAATTGTAGTATATACATTTCATGTGGCGGTTTATGCTTTGATATTATCAACACATGAATTTTTTACACTTTTTATAGTCGTTATAGTGATCTTTCAAAATAGAAAATTTTCATATCAATAATGGTATTTTTTCGGTGTTGGACACGGTGATCAACGTATTCTATAGATATGTTACCGGCAAAGTCCGAAGTGCCGGCACAACGCAGTCTGCCTAGGCCCTCCGCGAATTGCCTGAGCGGTGTCAGGCA
>CAKNXH010062487.1:105864-134683 GCA_932178445.1 Andricus quercusramuli
TGCGGTGTGCCGGCACTTCGGACTTTGCCGGTAACAGATACATATTTTTGAAATATATGAAATATTGAAGCATGCTAGATCATGTATTGGTCCTTTGAGCTGAACGAAAAAAAAAATATTATAAACATTGGTGACTTGAACTAGAGGCTCTAAATTGAAATCCTTTTGTTTTTTTTATAACAATCTAGAGTATTATTTGGATGATTCCTGATTACATAGATTCAGTTACTGACTTTCAATTAGTGCACGTGCATGAATTCTCAAACTGAGAGAAATGTGAAATTTTATTAATGTGTTTATCAAAACTGTATTCATGCCCAGGCTCAATAAAAATATGTTGAAAGAAGTATTCAAACTGATACATGTATTTTGTGAGATATTCAATAATGTGATTATTATAGATATGGAAAGGAGGGTATCATGTTACCTTCTATGCAAATCGGATTACGTCACTCATTTTCGATTCGAACATATTGCGATATAAATTAATTATTGTTGGAAATTTTTTTCCTTGGTATTCAATTTGATGTAATTTGTTACATAAGAAGATTTGGTTAGTATCTGTGTTTCTTGCAATAAACTTTTTTCAAGATATCAGACAAAGTCATTAGGCTCTAGAATTGGTTTCTATTGTAGAACGTTTGGTTTCTCAGTTACCTACATATATAAATCAATTGGACAAAAATTTAAATTATATAAAGATATGAGAATGGAAACTAGGATGCAGTAAAGCAATTAATATTATATAATTAATATTTTATTCGCTTAAAATTCATCCGGGAAAAATATATTACATTCGCATCCTAATGAGGCACGATAACTTTTGAGAAAATGACCAGATTAGATTCAGCTTTGGCACATTTTTTTAAACCCTGAAAGAAAAGGACAATTTCGTCTATGTACGGCAATCCGTAGTACTCAACAATCTGAACAATTCATCCTCACGACATTTTTCAATAAAAAGAAAACTATCAGAGTTATAGCATTTTCAAAATCCAAAAAAACAAACGGAAATCAACATTTCAAGCCCGACAACGCACGATATGAAAAAAAGCCAATGAAAGAAAAACGTTGCTATTTGCAAGCCGGACAAGATTATCATAAAAACTTTTTTAATTTTCTTGAAAAATAAAAAATTTAAATTTTGAATCCATGAATCATGAAACATATAAAAAATAAGAAAATAAATTCCATTTCGCTTTTAGACTATGCAAGATATAAAAAAGATTATTAGACAAAAATTATCCGTCTAAGAAACATCTTCAAATTTGTTGTAAATCATTTTTTTATAGGACGCGTAGTTTTTGTTTTTTTCGTGAAAAATGACATTACAAAATTTAAAAAAATCAAATTTTCACATTCTCATGCTAACGAGAATGTATTGCTTTTATGTAAAAAAATTTAAATATAGTTTTCTATGTTTGACCAGAAACGGAATTTTCGATTTTTTGGTAGCAATTAAGCGTTATTCTTTGGACTTCAAAAAAGTGTGTGGGTATTGCAATGAGAATGTGTTCCTTAGGCCGATACAGCCTCAAGTAAACAAACGAAGCGAAGGCGAAGCGCCAGGCAAAAATTATCCGAGCGTGTAGCGCGAGGTACATACATTAGCGATCGCGAAGCGCGAGGTAAATATATTATCGAGCGCGAAGCAAGAGATACAACAACCGCGCTAATGTGGGATTTCGATATGGCCCTCTCGATATCATTAAATGTCAGTAGCAGAATCTGTGTAATCTGAAACTAACCAAATAATGATCTGACATTCTTCAATATTTCATTTATCCTGAAGATAGTTCTCTACAGAATACATTGCGTACACCATGCCCAACGTTGAAAAACTAAATTTGCTAAGATGAATTGTTCAAATCAAATTTGTTATTTTGAAAGATCAGAGAGATGACCACATATGAGTATAAAAAGTTTAAGAATGCTTTTGTTGATAAAATGAACATGGAACTATTTTAAGTTGGAAGCCTGCATAGTTGAATGATATATTTAACAATTGTGAATCGTAAAAATGTTAGATTTAGACAATTTTCAACTATGGACGCTACAATTTCAATTATTACATTTTGAACATGTTTTATTTGTAATTGAAATTTTCAAATTTTGGAAAATATAAGTCTGCCATATGATTTAAAGAGGGAGAAACGTGTTTGGATTTCGTGAGCAATGAGGTGCAAGTCCAGCCCTTTTTCAGATGTACGGCAAAAATCACAATTGTAATATGTAATATGTTATATGACGTAATTTTAAAAGTTTCTTGTGGGCTTGGTAGGGTTCTAGCAAGTTTATCCTACTTTTAGTGTTGTCCTGGCCATTTAAAAATATTCAGTTTTCAAAACAAAAGTCGTGAAGTAGTTTTTCCTTCTCCTTGACAGGGCCGTGCGTTCAAACTTGGCCATGTTATAAACGTACATAAACGTATGAACAGTCCGTACGTCTAGACTCGGCCTACAATAAACTAATTAGTGGTAATGTTAATTCCATTGAAGCACTTTTCAATATTGCCATAATGTCCTAGTTTTTCTTACGCGTTCGATGGACGCAATATCATTTTATGTTTTTTTATCGGGTTTTCCGCTTTCAAGACTGGAAGGATACATAACATGAATCGTTCAGTAGGTCAGAGAGGGTTTAGTGAGCCCTTCAATCAAGGACTATGATTTAGATATGCAAAATCAGGGCGATTAAAGGGGGTTAAAGGAAGTGGAGAGGAAACGAATAATGGGGGAGGAGTAAAAGTAGTGCCGTGACGGAGGTCTTACAATTAAAACGTCCTATTCCGCTGTTCGTGCTTGATTGATTCTATACATTTATTGCAACGCTCTTGATGAGCCGCCTAAAAAAACCTTCGTGTTTCTACTCACCATTTTTATTTATATCACGCAACACAAGATGCACATAAATAGAATACTCCGAATTAGAATGTTGTAATATTGTTGACAATATAGTTCTAGTTCTACGAATTCCTAGATGTTTCTAGCTTCAAATTACACAACTCATCGCTGGGACATTCCAGATAAATTCCAAATTTTATCAATTCTAAATTGAAAACTTTTTAATTTTGAATTCTTGTAAATGCAGATGGTTTGTATCATAATAGTCCAAGCGTTGACCGCTAAATTTCCAACCTATCGAGACTGATAAGATGAAACGAACTGAGAATAACAGAAAAGAGTGAGCTGAAGCCGGATCGGTATGGTTGCCTCACCTCATCCTGTCCAGGTGCCCAGAAAAAGGTCACTTCCGGTACGATTTTTGGGTAAGTTTCCAGCCCATCGAGAATAATGATGAGCAAAAGCCCAAAATTTAGTATTGAATGAAGTTTATCAAAAGCTATAGGGTTGCCACCCCCACCCACGGTGGTCGGGAAGCAAATAAAAGTCTGCTTGAAACACCTAAGAAAAGTGAATGTGGCACGCTCTTTCGGGTACCTCGGAGTGCTCAAAAATCATTGAGACAAAACCTGAACAGATCCTTTTCGCGAGAAAATCACCTTTTTGTTCAGTCAAAAGTACCAATAATCGGTTTTCTGATCATTTCTCCTGAGGGATGTATTTTATCACAAAAGTTGTTCTTGCATGATTTGTAGAAAATTAAATTACCTTCCGAACCAGCCCTATAACTTTAAAAAATATTCATTGGTTGCCGAGATAGAACGCATATCAGTAGGCCATACATACCGAAAATTTATTTTCGGGAATATCTCCTAAAGGATGTATCTTATCACTAAAGTACTATTAACATAATTTGTAGAAAATTTCATTACCTTTAAAATGAACCCTATAACTTCAAAAAATATTGATTGCTTACCGAGATAGAGCGCATATTAGTGAAGTAAATTAGTGAAAAAAATCGGTTTTTTCAATATACCTCGTCAGGAATGTATTTGATTTATAATATGATTATTGGTGTTGTTAGAGGACTTAATTACCTTCAAAATAAGCATTTGAACATTTGAAAATGTGCAATAGCTACCGAGATAGAGCGTCTCACGTGGACCCTTTTTGATAATTTTTGACGAAAATCGTTGAAAATCAGTTTTTCAGAAATTTCTCATAAATAAAATTTTTTCAGATTTTGATTCGACTTTTTTTTAGCATCTTAAGACATGAGAAATTTTTGAAAAACTGATTTTCAACGATTTTCGTGAAAAATGATCAAAAACGGTCCAAGTTGAGACGCTCTATCTCGGTGGCTATTGAACATTTTCGAATGTTCAAGTGCTCATTTTGAAGGCAATTGAGTCTTCTACCAACACCGATAATCGCATTATGGATAAAATACGTTCCTGAGGAGGTATCTCGGAAAACCCGATTTTTTTTCACTAATTGTTTTCACTAATATGCGCTCTATTTCAATAACCAATCAATAGTTTAAAAAGTTATAGGGCTCATTTTAAAGGTAATCAAATTTTCTACAAATAATGTGTGAAGTACAGTAAAGTCTCTTTTATTTCAAGCCCCTCCTATTTCAAGACTCCTCTATTTCAAGTCCACCGTACACGGTTATTTCAAATTGCGCAGTTCCGTCAACTCCCACCACAGTCCCTGTACACTCTCTTCCGCGTCAGTGGCTGACCAATTAAAAAGAAGAAGCCCGAAGAGCGCCCTCGTTGGTTGAAGGGATAACACCACTGTAGAAATGTCAAAAAATCAATTTTTTTTTATCAGCTTAAAAAATTCTTTGAACCTTGTAGAATAAAGGAGAAAAGGTTTTATATGTGTTCGAAATCGATTTCATTGAAATTTCGAGCCCTTTTACCGAGCGTATCAGGCCGCTCTGCAACGACTACCTGCGCCTATTACTACTATTATTACTACTATTACTACTATTACTACTGCCTGTTTTCGTATCTATCAATTTTTAAGAGTTCTATGGCACTAGTAGAGATATCACCACGCTTCCGTTACAAGTATTTTCAGTTAGAAATGCTTTAGTACACGTCAGCAACTTACGTTAGTACAGCTTATGTGCACGCGTAATACGGACTTTAAACGCATTTTTCTCAAAACACATTCTTTGAAATCGGCAGTGAAACACGTAGCCGATTTTCGATAAATTAATTTGAATAATTTTTATAAACAATTAAGTGCCGTTTTTTTGGGTCGAAAAATGAGTTTTTTTCAAATGCTTGTCAATTACACAAAAATCAATATTTTTTTAATCGGCCACGTGTTTCACTAGCTATTCTTATGTAGATTAAGAAAAAAAATGTTATTTTGTTCCAGATTAAATTTTGCACCCTCTGTGCTGCGTGCCGCGGAGCGCCTTAAAAAAGAAACACGGTCGACAAAAATGTCGCCAGTGCCGCCATTTTGAAAAATTTGTTAAACAAAATTTGTAATTTTTTACTTTAATATATATACAGTGAGGCCAAATTCATAGTAGTCATAGTCATAAGTGCGAAAGAGATGCTCTTATGCGCCATCTACTAGTGTCTCACTTGCACTCACGCTTCCCTATGACTACTATGAAGTTGACCTTACGGTATATATAATATCTTCCCAAAACATTGTAATTGAATTACCTTTCCTTCCATCAAAAAAAATTCTTGAAAAAACGTGTTTTTTTTGCCGTCTACAGTGGTGCTCCCCCTTAAATTGAGTATTTTATGATGACGTCACAGGAATGCAGACTTTTTCGCGTAAATATTCGAAACGTAAAAGTCGTGTATGTACAAAGAGTATTATTTCTGAAGTGTAGAATGTATTTTCTTAGTCACGTTCCATTCTTTTGTCGATTGACGACCTTTCAGTTTCACTAAAAAAAATAAAATATCCTAAATTTCAGGCTAATGGCTCCTCAAATTGGTAACCTCGACTTTCGGAATATTTCGTGACACCGAAAGGTCGCTACTCGAGAAAAGAATGGGACATGACTGAGAAAAAAGATTTTACACTATCACTTACCTTTACCTTTAGAAATTTTATCCAAAAACTCGTGTGCAGATGCAGTCTGCTAAGCCTTGCTGACGGCTGACATTTCCACCTAGCCTAACAATGTCGCGAAATATTTGAGTCGCTTTTTGATTCTATTATGTTGATTTTTAGTTAGAAACTTGTATTATTTCCATGAAATTTTACATTTTTCACGTAATTCGTAAAAAAAAACACTGGCCAACGGACCGCGACATTTTCAACTGCGCAAATCGGGGACGTCTGAAACGTTTCCAATAGGAATGCATAATATCGCGCAATTTCCGCATATGAGTAACTGTGTCTTTGTTCCTACGCTGCTGGTGTTTTTTTATGCAAGAGTGGCAACCCTTCAGCTGAGGAACTGCGTGGAGAAACAGCAGTTCTAGGAATGTCGGGTGTATTTATCTGTATATTATTATTGATAGTATTTAATGATTTAAAATCGACCCGCGCTTTTTCGGTACATGCGTAGTTGGGAAAGATGCTTGCAGGGCATCGATGCAAGGCCGGAGCAGCCAATGAACGTCGCTTGATAAAATGAACCTTCCTACTCGTGGTGTAGGTGGGGGCCCCTCCAGCCTTGAAAATAACGAATCTTTACGTTTCAAGGACGCGGAAATACGCGAGACTTTACTGTACTTTAGTGTTTAGATATAGATCTTTTAGGAGATATTCCCAAAAATGAATTTTCGGTATTTGTGGCCTACTGATATGCGCTCTAACTCGGCAACCAATGAATATTTTTTAAAGTTATAGGGCTCGTGCGAAAGGTGATTTAATTTTCTACAAATCACACGAGAACAACTTTTGTGATAAAAATACATCCTCGAGGAGAAATGATCAAAAAAACGATTATTGGTATTTGGAGTACAAAAAAGTGATTTTCATTCACTTTTCTTAGGCGTTTCAAGCAGACTTTTTTTTGCTTCCCGACCACCGTGCACCTTGTCCAAAACCTTTGGCAACCCCTTTCGAAAGTCCGTATTTTGGTTCGGTTTTCAGGACAGAAAAAACAGAAGTGGATTTTTGTTGCAGGTAATTTTCAAGAAAATAAAATTCAAATTTTTTCCTATTGACACAAAATAAGATTCAATAGAGTTGAAATAGTAACTATTTTCCATGTGGTGGGTAAGTCTTAACAATTTAAGTTAATTTTTGGTGCACCTAAATTTTTACGTGCAACAAAATTACTCTGAAATCGCTGTAAAGATTACATTTTTTGCTGTGAGCCCATCGAGAATAAGGACGAACTCAAAGTCAAAATAAAGTTTGAGTCTCCCCCTAACTAATTTATCAGGGTTACCACCTTTCATCCTGTCCGAAATACCGGGCAACCCCCTCTGAAAATCGAAAAAAGCCTCTGGGGGTAAGCATGTAACAGTTTCCCCTGCACATATCAGGCACAGATTTATGGCATAGCTACATAGATGGGACATGAAGTCCCTCCAAGACTTGACCTTTGAATCGCATTTTTGTAGAAGCTATGGAGGGGGGGGGGATAATAAAAAAGTGGTTTTACTCAAAAATGACTAGGCCGATTTCAATGAAAAAATATATGTTGCGTAGTCTATGGGGGCAATTTTCCCGCAAAAAATAGAAAAAATCATAGAAAAAATTATGGGGGAAAAATGTTAAAATTAAAAAAAAAAAGATTTTCAGGTTACGTTCAAGAAACACATCCCAAATTCTATTTATAAAAAAATCCTGGGAATGTCTACTCGAGCATATCTTTTTTTTTCATTTATTGTAGTGATATTTTTTTGTAAATATTTTTTTAAAAATTAAAAAAAAAATTTGCATAATTTTTTGGTCAGAACATTGTTCTTAAGAACAATGTTCATTACACACTTTAGCAAAAGAGTAAGTACTCTTCGGCTAAAGTGTGACACTACATTTGGCAGCATACATTTTTTCATTAAAATCGGTTTAGTTTTTTGCCAGAAAAACGACTTTAAGAAAAAAAAACAATGATAGAACCCTTGTTTGAAAGATATAGATGAGACGCGCATATTTTGTCAAAGAGAGATGGATGAGGTGCATGTTGGCTCTGATTCGGATGATGAAATGGGATTATATTACCTGAACTTTATGTCGAAGGAGACCATCCTATAGTAGATAAGCATTCACGTAAAATACTAATGTACACATTCTTATACATAAATAAAGATTTACATTCATTTATATAAAGTATCATTTCTCGCCCTCCTGAACTATTAATTTAGTTTCCTTTTCACGATGCAAATAATTATGCAAAATAAGTTTTTCATATCTTTGATAATTTTTTTTCACCATTGCTTGGCATTTTACTAAATCCAATCGAAGAATTCTACAGAAAGAATAATACAAACTCCCGACTAAAAAATGATCATAAAATTGTTTTCTTCAAAATTTATAAGGATTTTAGCAAGTCTAATTATAATAAATACATTTCAGCACAAAAAATCTTGTAAAAATATATGCTCGAGTATATAATTTCAACATTTTTTCCCCTCATAATTTTTTGTCGGATTTTTTAAATTTTTTTTCTGGTAACTTGCCCTCATTTTCAAACAGGATTGCTCGGTATTTCGGACAGGATAAAAGGTGGCAACCCTGCCGAATTAGTTAGGGCGTTAGGGGGAGACTCAAGCTTTATTTTGGCGTTGGTTTAATCCTCATTCTCAATGGACTGGAAATCAACCCAAAAATCGTACCGGAAGTGACCTTTTTCTGGACATCTGGACAGGATGAGGTTGGGCAACATACCGATCCTGCTTCAGCCCACTCTTTTCTATTATTCTGAGTTGGTTTCATCCACGAAGGAATAGTAAAGAGTAGTATCCCTGTGAGTGGGGAGTGGGACGAGCGGCGTCCAAGAATTCGTTAATGCTTGCCACGAATGAAAACTTGGGAGCAAGATCGTGCACATGTGCATTGGCGGTTGCCATGTCAACAATGTCGACACGTGTTGACATGCGCATGTGTACGATCTTGCTCTCAAGTTTTCATTCGTGGCAAGCGTTAAGAAATTCTTGGACGTCGCTCGTCGCACCTCTGCTCACCAAACACATTGAGTCCTACCACTCCTTACTAATCCTTCGTGGTTTCGTCCTCAGTCTCGATGGGCTGGAATTTCAGCGGTCAACGCTTGGACTATAATTGTTTAAATTCATAGCTTATCACTTTTCAGGCTTTAAATATGAGATTTCCACTATTCAATTTCCTTTTTTAGACGCGTCAAAGTAGATTAATTACAACATCTTCATATTATATCATTAAAAGCTAATTTCAATTTTTCAAGCTTATAAAGAGTAAAGAATCAAAAAAATGTTAAACATGCTGAATTGCAAATTTTTCCTTTGATATTTTTTACAAACGAAGACTTATAATCTTTATTTATTAAATTTAATGTTTTGCTTTCAAATTCTCTCAATTGCAAACAAAAAAGTTGTATTTCTTGGCTACTTCTTATACTTTCATTTTTGTTAAAGTGAAAGTAAACCTATATGAAGCTCGTTGAATCTGAAGGGTCGTCAGTGCTCTTGAAAATTCCCTCGTGACTAGAATGCAGGATCTCGTTGACGACTTAGAGCTTATAAATATTTATATAGTTAAAATTTTGTCATAAGGACAACCGCAGGATTTCGCCGGGAGCGGGTGCTAATCTGAAAAATTGCACCCCCTCCCAGAAAATCGCGGTAAAATTTCAGCTGTAACCACGTCTCACGACCGTGAGATAAGCGGTTGCAGTCTGCGATGAATTCAATACGATGATCCGGCAAAAGTCTCGTGCACCCTGAAGACTCGGAGCGACACAAGGACGACCGCCTTCTGCATTTTCCCTGTAAGTGTCTCACCATTTTGTTGACACACAGGGATGCACACAGGAAAGGCAAGTAGCTTAACAGAATATTCCGGGTATAACCGTCGCAACTCCCTTATAAGATCTTTACAATTCTCTTTCTTCACTTCCTCCTTGGCTGTGACGTTTTTGTCAGCTGGTGCCAAAAATTCGATAACGAACATGGATCGTTTCTCGAAGTCAAGGAGATCTATGTCAGGCCTCGAGTGCGCAACAGAAAGAATTGTCGAGAATATGAAGTTCTAGTATATACGGCACTTCTCATTTTCGACAATTGACTCTTATTTCCCTAAGAGCGTTTAGCGGAGCAGTATTTGGGCTAATTCCGTAACAGTGACAGAGATGGTAATAAAGCACTCTTAGTGCCGCATGGTGCCTTTGGATTTAGGTCTTTATATATATTTACCCTGTGACCACCTATCTCACGGTTTGAGACGTGGCCATAGGTGTGTTTTACCGCGGTTCTACTGGGGGCTATTGACATTTTCTTTTTAGATGGCAGTTGCTCTTAGTGGGACCCTGCGGTGGTTGTTTAACTCTTTTTTTTATTATATATATATATGTGTGTGTGTGTATTAGGGTGGCTCAAAACACTTTTTTAAATGGCAAATATCCCCACCATTTTGTTCCAAATCCGAAAAAAGGAAATCCCTGACCGAATCCATTTCAAATCAGGCAGGTTATACACTTGAAGTTGCAGAATCTCTCGGGGACAAAATATGTTGTTTTTCAGAGGAAATTAGGCGACACGTATTTTTGCGATTTGTGAAAAAAAATTGTGTACAGAGTTATGGGTATTTGAATTTTTTGTTTATGAAAATTGAATTTTTTCATTTTTCTCGGAAATGGTACAAGATATCTTAAATGAGTAAGAGAACTTTTTGTGGAACTTTTTTAAATGTGCAAACTATTTTGCCAACATTTTTTTGTACCTTTTGTTGTTTTCAAGAAAAATGCGAAAATTAGATTTTATGAAAAAAAATTCTCCTGCCCACAAAAGTTATTTAGCCCGCATTAAACTCACAAGGTCTTTTCCTTATGATAGTACAAATTATACGAGTTTAAAGAAAAAATTGGGTTTTTTTTTTAATAACAAAGTTATTTAAAAAACAAAGTTCGCAAAAATACGTATCGCCTAATTTCCTCGAAAAAGCAACATATTTTGTCCCCAAGAGATTCTGCAACTTCAAGTGTAGAACCTGCCTGATTTGAAATGGATCCGGTCCCCTAATTTTTGTTTTTGCGGTTTTTCGATTTTAACTGCTGCCGTTTTTGACTTGAAGTTTCCCATGTAAAATGCATGGGGGAAAATCACTTTTTTCAGTTTTTGAAATAATTTTTTAGGGTTTGAAAAAATGTGACGGGAAAGTATGGGGGCTTGTAGAGAATTATCCCACAAAGAATTTCATGTTTCGGGCATACGAGTTTGACACCCCTAACACACCCATACGAGTCCCGGAAAACTACCCTTAAACCCAAAAATATCAATTCTTCATAAAAACGATTCTTTAGGCACTGTATTCTCATATTTTTTTACCTAAAATTATTTATATTGGTCTATCGGAATATTTATTAACATTGCTCAATTAATTTTCAATGATTTAAACAAATGACATTTGTTTAAATTTATTTTTTTCGTAAATTCGTTTTTTTCCTAAAAATTATTAATATTGGTCTCTTGGAATATTTATTAACAATAATTCATTAATTTTTAATTATTTGAAGAAATGGAATTTGTTTAAATAATTTTTTTTCAAAATTTTTTTTATTGAAGTTTATTATTATTTCTTCAGTGGAATGTTTATCAACATTTGTTAATTAATTTGCAAAGTTTTAAACAAATTCCCTTTGTTTGAATAATTTTTCTTAAACATTTGTTTTTTCAAGAAATAAGGGTTTTTTGTCTAAAAATTCGTCGAACTGGCAGTTTATTATCTTTAATAACATACATTTATTGAAAAATATTTTCCAATTCTATAAAAAATAAATTATTATTGATTCTCAACCACCTTTAATTTGTTTAAATAATCATTTTCCCACAAAATTTGCAAATTTTTCTTCATTGTTTTAACAATTAAGTCTTAATTCTTAACAGGAACATATAATATTTGAATAAGTCTTGAAACGTTTTCGAAAAATATTTTTCCTAAGAGACATCATCGACACTTTCGAGTATACCTGTGGGCTTATCATTAGCAGAAATCCTTAAACCTGTGTAATTTTATACCTGTTCCAATTGTTTAAATAATTGAAAATTAATCAATGATTGTTAATAAATATTCCAGTAGATAATAAATTATATTAATAAATTATTATTGATAAATATTCCAGTGGTCCAATAGTGATAATTTTTAGAAAAAAACGAATTTTCAAACAAAAATTATTCAAACTAATTCCATTAGTTTAAATAATTGAAAATTAATTAAGCAATGTTAATAAATATTCGAATAGACCAATATAAATAATTTTAGTTCAAGAACAGATGAGAATATTTTTGGTTTTAAGGGTAGTTTCCAGGGACTCGTGGGGGTGTGTCAGGGGTGTCAAAACCATATGCCTGATACATGAAATTCTTCGCTGGATAATTCTCTACAAGCCTCTATACTTTCCCGTCACATTTTTTCAAACCCTAAAAAATTATTTCAAGAACTGAAAAAAGTGATTTTTCCCCATGCATTTTCCATGGGAAATTTCAAGTCCAAACCGGCAGCAGTTAAAATAAAAAAAAAACGTTAAAAAAAAATTAACGATTTTCTTTTTTCGGATTTGAAACTAAATGGGGGGGGGGGATCGTTGCCCTCTAGCATGAAAAAAAATTTTGCCACGCATTTTTGAGCCACCCTAATGTGTATATATAAACACACAAATATACATATTAGAGGGATGCGCGGACAAACTTTTGACCGGCGGCGGCGACTTGAGCAATTTTGATCGGCGGCGGGCGGCGCCACGGCGCGCCGCCTTCTTCGTTTTTCGGCGGCGGCGCGTGCGGCGTGACCGTCTAGTTTAGTATTTTTTTACATACAGCTTGGAAAGTATAAAAATAACTAGGAGCAAAAGATCAATTTCCAGTATAAGATATTTATTTAAATCAGTTTACTTTAGCTCCTAATTCGTAGTAGGAATTTCCGCAACCAATCAAAAGCCACCGGATCACCCGGCGGAAAGATTACGTCAGATTACGTAGGCGAGCCGATACGAATTTGAATCAGCGGCGGCGCGATTTTGAAGAAAATTGGCCGGCGGCAGCGGCGTGGCGCGGCGGCGCAACCGTCTGATATATATATAAGCTGCATGTACTGTATACATCAGTATATTACTATAATATTTAACACTATAGTCATTCAAAGCGACGTCTCAAGTCTGAACCGCAAAGTCACTTATGTATCTTTTTACCTTGGACGGCAGTATAAGACTTTCTTTTAGAAGAAATACCAAAAATTATCTGAGACAAGTAAATAGTCTGGCTATTTTTATTTTGAAAAAATAATTCCTTTATATAATCTTGATTGATGGCTTGTGAAAAAATATATTGTAAGATAAAATGAAAAAAAATATGCTGCTGTATTAGAATGGTTGTGGTTTGCAATTCAATATTATTATTATTTATATGCTTTAATTATGACATTTTCAATAGGGTGATCAACATTGGCCCGGGAATTCGAAAAAACTGTAAGATGACAGTGAATTCATGATTTGATCTGGGATTTGTCTAATTTTGAGTAGAAAGACTTATCCGAAGGATTTTCCATATAATTACGTAATGCTTGAATGTGGAGGAGGTCATACTTTGTGAATTTCAACCAAGAAAAAATACGCAAAAATGAAAAGAGGCGTCAAAAATTGACAAAAAAATGTTACGTAATATGTGTTCAATCCGTAATCACACTAAGAGAGAAGTGGTGAATGCGGCGCAGCGGATAATGGCGTGCAAAAGATTTTACTAAAACCTGGCGCACTATAGACATGAAAGATTAGGTTCTATATTATGTATTTATGAATGCAATGCCAAACGGTGAAGAAAATTGGTTAATTAAGCCAACTGTTTAGTTTTTATCACGAAAAGTTTGTTTCGGGGGTTTCTCTTCTATCATGACATTTGCGACAAAACTAACCCTAATCAAAATTCTGTCGTTCAAACTAAAAAGATACATAAGTGACATTTTTATGAAAAATGAGTCTTTGGTATCCTTGGTTTCGTAAGAGAAAGCTGCGTCTAACTGTGTTAATAAAAATTATGAATTATTATTATTTATTGAAAAAACGATTGTTTATAAATGAGGAAAGTCGAAGAAGTTCAAATATACAACATAAAAAGATACACCAAGCACTTTGCGTGTCCTAAAATTTGCATAAGGCATGTAGTACGTCATCAGCATACAAATAAAAAAGAACCGAAAGCACTTTGTGTCTTTTTTACCTTGTAAAAGTGACCGAGTGCGGAGCGAATTTACAAACGAAAAGAATCGTTTTCCCTTACGTATTTTTTATTCTCCGACTGTCCCGAAGAATAAGTCACTAGTAAAGTTTTCCGTATACAGAGTGTATCAACTATATTTTACTTCGCTAGAGTGTCGTATCTCTATTCATTTTTAAATGGAGATACGACACGCTAGCCAAGCATAATGTAGTTGATACGCTCTGTTTTCGGAAAAATTGGTTAGTGACTTATTCTTAGGGACAGTCGTCTTGTGAAGTAGCTCGGACTCTGACCGGAAATCCAAGGGAAATAAGTCCCGGCTAGATTCGGCTATACACGTGTGTTTTGTTGTATTTTGAGGCCATGCCCGAGCTCAACGATAAAGGCATCATCCGTGACTTTGTGTTTTTTTAGCCTTGTATTATTGACTTTCCACGACCAGTGAAAAATTGCAAGTCCATTTTCTAGTACAAATTGTTTAAAAAATCAATTTTTTATTGCAAAATATGAAAAAGCACATTATTTTTACCCAAATAGTGTATCTACTCTCATAGGAAAGGATATTGGTGTGATATCCCATTAATGTCCCACGATATCTCAGGAATATCTCAGGAGATCTCATCTCAGGGACATCACGAATGATATCCTACGGGGCGGAAATCTCGATATCCTGTGAATCTCCCAAAGATATCTCAGAATATGCTGAGGATATTCCATTAATGTCCCAATTTTTATAGTCCGGGATATCTCAAATTCCATAATTCGGGACATCCTAGGATATTCTTACGATGTCTCATATTTAAAATGCAGGATATGCCAAGGATGTCCCCAAGATATCCTAATTATTTAAATTTTGGTTATTCTGGAAATTCATATATGTACCTTTTGCTAATAATTTATACTCTCTATGCTTTAAATAAAGAAACTCATCGTTATTTCACAAAATATATTTTCCCGGAGATACAAATAAGAAATTGAAGATATCGTATGTAGATCCGTCTTCATAACTTTTCAGTCTTGTCTTTTTTAACACTTGGGACTTGTTGTTGACCGTATAGGACATGTTACTATATTTGAAGAATTGTTTTAGGTGTTACAATTTTGAGATGACTATTGGTTTATTCCGTGTTTAAATGCAGATAAGATTGTATAGGTATATGTATTCATTATGCTTTTCTACCCGTGCAGAAATCGCCATATATGTTACCGATTATCGACTAGGGCCTGACCCGATGTGTACTATCTGGTCCTGATAGGAAGAATTCTGTGGCCCTGACTCGTGCCAGACCGGGCTATGTACTGTGACGTCATATAGCCTCTTCGCAGCGCCATCTTAAGCCATATGCGCTAGAAGTAATACAATCACGAACATAACCTTAATTTTTTTTTCCTTCGTGGTGTTGTCTTGCAAATGTTCTGGGAGTGTTCGGCCGTATAATATATTCTTAACACATTAATAATAAATGTCAAAATTAAGGAACACACCGCGTGTTCGCAAACATCGTGCCATCAGCAAAATTCCGTATTTACGCGATGAAAACGAAAGCAACGAAGGTAACTCTTTTATGGTATTACATTTTTTATGGTATTATTACATTTTGTGATATATTTAATTATATTGTAGCGTTTTTTTGTAAAACAAGTAGTTGCAATTTTGAGGTTATATTTTGGATTCTACGTTTAAAGTTATGCACGTTATCGCTCCAGTGACGGGGTAAGGGATAATATTTGTGGATTGAAATGAAGAAATGTAATTTTGACAAATTCAATGCAACCGAAGAGGAAATGCTGTCCCACATGAGCAACGTCTTCTGGAATGCAAAAGACTGGGGCGGTAATCGGAGGCAGAGGTCCAAATAACCATTTTAATTATTTTTAAGGTGTAGTTAAAATGAAGCTCAATCCTATTAATTTGGCTTTTCATTTAATATTCTGTTATAATTATTTTAAAGGATTTTAATTCCTACTGGAAAATTAAATAATGTGGCTAGACTCGGGTAAATAATAGGGGCCAGACCGGGGACAGATCGGGCGTTTGATCGGGCTCCTAGACATGACTCCGAGGTGGCTACGTGTTTCATGATGAGTCTGGCCCTGACTCGATTTCCACATCAGAGCCAGATATAAATGAGTCTGGGCCCGGTCGGGGCCACGGCGAAATTTTTGCACGGGTATATATGTATATGTGTAGATTTAACCTTCGCGCGCTCGCGCCAAGTGAAATCACACCAGCGCTCGCAAGGCGGCAGTTTGGCCGCCCTTAGTTTTTGGAGTGTTTTTTCAATTTTACTATTTGTTTCTTTTATGTATCAAGGGAAAGTAAGTGCAGGAACATCTCGCAGATGATTCAACCTAATAAATATATTTGAAAACTGTGTTACAAGCATAAGAATCAAAATTTAAAAAAATAAAAAAATAAAAATTTAATCTGACGTCTTATCATCTAGAGTGAGCATACTTAGAGTGGGAACCGTCCAATGACCTAATTTTTTAAATGGTGAGCATTTTTCTAAAAAGGCGGCCAATTTGCCGCCCACGCGAGCGCTCTAAGGATAATGCAACGTGATAATATTATACGGGCAGAAAACTGTTTTGCCGTTTCCGGCAGGGCATTTTTTTGCCGATACCGGCAGCGACATTTTTTGCCGGTACTGACAGTCTTTCCACTCCCGTGAGAATTATACGTGAAATATTTACTGACATTTCTGGTGTCAAAAAAAAATAACGCTGTTGCTCGCCAGGCGGCAATTTGGCCGCTCCTGATGAAATTCTTGGATGCACTCAACTTTGCAACTGATCAGGCGTCAGGCCGAGTGGACGGGTGAAGTGATCTGAGCTATCTGACGTCTTATTACCTAGAAGGAGAATACCTGGCGGGGGAACCGCCCAATAGCCTGATTTTTCAAATGGCAAGCATTTTTCGAAAAAGGCGGCCAATTTGCCGCCCACGCGAGCGCGCGAAGGTTAAGTATAGAAACGTAGAACGTACAATAGATAAACATAAAACTAAAGCAAAATTTGGCTAAATCATGAAAAAGCAAACAAATTTTACATTAGTATATCAATTTCAATGTATTCATGCATGCAAGCTGAAGGTTTAAAAAGGTCATAAGTTTCGGGTTTTCTACATTGCAGTCAACTTAAACTCAAAAGTGCACAAAATATATAAATGTTTAACGAGTTTAATCGGGTTTACAATAGAAACCAAATCATTAGTAACAAAAGTAATGAACAAAAATTTGTATTCAATCAAATAAAATCAATTAGTTGAAACAGAAAGAGTCATCGCTAAATAGTGGATGCAAGGTTTGCTTCTCAAATTGTAATAAAAATAAAATTGAAATAAGTAATAATAGAAAGTTAACGTAAAACATTAAAAAATAAATTAACTAAATGGACATAAAAAATTTTATCTAATTTTTCATGAGTTTTATCCATTGCCACAGATATGCGCGGATACATATATCTAACCTCCGCAGCGAGCTTTCAGTTATGTACCTATTACATGCCAAATATACATTAAAAATTTCTTAAAAGCAATAAAATTGTGGTTCTTATATAATCCTTTTTATTTCTTGAATGGAAATCTACTAGTCATATATTAGAATATCAGCAGGATTTTTTATTATAATATCCTGATATTCGTGGGATCTTTTACTATAGTATTGGGATATCCTGTGAACATTCCGTACAGGATATCGTCAGGATATCCTGTCACGATATCCTCAGAAGCGGAAATCTGGATATCCCTGGAATATGCCACTGATATCATGGGAGATTTATGGGGCATTTTTCAGGATATCACATATCCTGCCGCGATATCCTAGGGATATGCTAAGGGTATCATTTTGTTGTAAGGGTAGATTATTCAAAATTTTATTCGATATTAGAGTTCTTAGGGCAAATAGTTTTTTGGTTTTCTTAGTTCGAGTGAGATTGGACTTATGTATCTTTTTAGTTTGTACGTCAGAATTAATCTTTTGACTTTTCTCCGAAGGATACAGACGTGTCACAAAATAGGTGCAGTTAGTTAACATCTATGGGTAATTCTCTACAGAGTACAGGATACTTTCGTGCACCGCATTAACTCAATGATTAATTGCTTTAATTTTCGTAGATTCAATTCTTCCCATCAATAAAGCTAAGCTAAGATGTTAATTGATATACGTGTTACTTATTTTATCATCACATTATCGGTTATATTTTTCTTGCTATTGATTGATGTGTATTATACGCGCCTCATCTCCCTTATATATGTAACTTTACATTAAATCTTGAAGTATTCCTTTGATACAAAAGAGGACCAATACTTTGATCCAACATTGGATAACAAAATAGTCCACTACAATTATTGCTCAAATGACTGGCTGCTCACCACTTCAGGAATTATTTTGGTTCTCATATTCTACAGATGACGGTACAAAAACATCACTTGAAAACAAAATACTTAAGGTGGAAGATTTCAGAACTTATATATTCTTTTGAGAATAATTTATTGCATTAGTGATATTTGTTTTGAAATGTTAAAAGCATAATCTGTCTAAGATTTACAGCCTACTTTTCTTTATGATTGTAATAGATTCCGCCGCTTGGAAAAGCAATAATGTAGGGTCTACATTTGTCACAGGCTTCGCTTTTAATCTTTTAAAACAAATATCTTTAATTAAATCAATTATTTTTAAAAGAATAAATAATGCCCGATATCTTCCATCAAAGTATTTAGTTTTTAATTGCTGTTTTATTGACATCTGCGGAATATGAGAACTAAAATAATTACGGAAGTTGTAAATAGCCTGTCATTTAAGACATAAATTGATACCTAAATGGGTTATTTGTCATCCAATGCTGGTTCACAGGGTTGCAATGCATTGATCTTCTTTTGGATCAAAAAGTGATACTTCCGGATTTAGTGTGTAATTACTATCACGTAAAATGTTTCAATTTTTAATGAGTTCGATTTAAAATTCCTTAAAATGTTTAATTTTTCAAATTAAATTGTCCTATTTTTAACATTTTGGAATTTGAAAGGATAATTTTTTTAATTGCCGTCATAATGCCTTCTTAATTGTCCATTGCCTGATCCTAATTGACTCAATAATTAGACAAATTCTGTATCTCAAAGACACCAGAGATAGAAGAGAAATTCAAATAGTATCATATAGACAAAACCATCTAACTGGCCCGTGCAGAAATTTCGCGGTGGCCCCAACCGGGCCCGGACACGTTCATATCGGGCCCTGATGTGGAAATCTAGTCAGGGCCAGACTCATCATGAAACTCGTAGCCACCTCGGAGCCATCTCTAGGGGCCCGATCAAACGCCCGATCTGTCCCCGGTCTGGCCCCCTATTATTTACCCGAGTCTAGCCACATTATTTACTTTTCTAGTAGGAATTAAATGCTTCAAAATAATTACAACAGAATATTAAATAAAAAGCCAAATTAATAGGATTGAGCTCTGCTTCCGATTACCGTCCCAGTCTTTTGCATTCCAGAAGACGTTGCTCATGTGGGACAGCACTTCCTCTTCGGTTGCATTGAATTTGTCAAAATTACATTTCTTCATTTCAATCCACAAATATTATCCCTTACGCCGTCACTGGAGCGATAACATGCATAACTTTAACGTAGAATCCGAAATATAACCTCAAAATTGCAACTACTTGTTTTACAAAAAAACGCTACCGAGCGAAAAAATATCAAATAATAATTTTTTTGACTAAAATGAGGAAATCGAATGTTTAGGTTAGAACTTGGATCCAGTACAATACAATTAAATATATCACAAAATGTAATAATACCATGAAAAATGTAATACCATAAAAGACTTACCTTCGTTGCTTTCGTTTTCATCGCGTAAATACGGAATTTTGCTGATGGCACGATGTTTGCGAACACGTGGTGTGCTCCTTAATTTTGGCATTTATTAATAATGTGTTAAGAATATATTATACGGTAGAACACTCCCAGAACATTTGCAACACAACACCACGAAGGAAAACAAAAATTAAGGTTATGTTCGCGATTATATTACATCTAGCGCATATGGCTTAAGATGGCGCTGCGAAGAGGCTATATGACGTCACAGTACATAGCCTGGTCTGGTACGAGTCAGGGCCACAGAATTCTTCCTATCAGGACCAGATAGTGCACATCGGATCAGGCCCTAGTCGGTAATCGGTAATATATATGGCGATTTCTGCACGGGGGTTATTCAATATTATCGAATTATTAGCTTTATTATTTTATCAAAATTTAAACAAAGCGTTACTCATTTTTTTCCAAAAAATAGGTGTATCATGTTTCATTCGCTTTCTTCTCTATTGCTTCATTTCAATAACATCAAATTATAAAACAGTAATTTAATTTGCAAGAATCTTATTTCAAAAAATTTAATAAAAGAAATTTTTATTTGCATCCTAATTTTTAAATCGAATATTTTCAAATGAAAAAATTTCAAAACACAGTTCCTAATTAAAGCGGCGAAAGCTAAACGGTGATAAGTCCAATCAACAAAATTTTACAGGTGAAACAAAAAAATTGTCTAGAGAAGCAATTAACAAGCAATTGGTTAAATTATTTTTGCAACACTGTACGCGAAGTTCTCAGTATATGCACCAAAAAATGAGCAGAAAATGCCCGATTCTTGATGAAGTCAAAGTGTGCGGGAATCATAACATTTCCGCACAAAATTTCATGCGGGAATGTTGACCATCAAGCATACTTTGAAGGAAAGTGTGTATCTGCTGTATTATCACAACCAATCTGAAACCACCGGATGCGTGATCTAACAGTATAAGCTGCCATTGGGCAAAATTTTACGCGCGCGATTCAAAATCAAATTAATTTAATTCGATTTTGAATCGCGCGCCAGATTACAGCCAATTGCAGAATTTGTCAGCTTTTCTCTTCTTTTTTTTTGTCAGAATTTCGTCAGCTGAAAAGTTGACCGTTTAGGTTAGTTTACCAGGTGTAACTTCGTGTATCTTTGGGAAGCTTACGTTCTGCCCCGGACCCCGCTCTCCGCCCAATAATCTTATTACCTACCAATATTTCTTATGTCACGAACTTCCCTTTACAGGGGTTACAAAAAATAGTATATGATACGCATGCGGGTTTGTGATTTCTACTCGTTTGACGTCGTAGAAATCACCAACTTGCCGCACTTGTATCATAATGTACTATTTTAATGCAGGTAGAAGTACCAGTTTAATACCCACTGCGTGAAAAAATATATGGCGCTACATGTGCACAGAAAAAACAGAAGATAAACTTTACATCTATTTCCGACGAAAGATTCTTTGCAACAAAAATTAACTTCACAGGAAAAACTTTACATAAATATCGGTTAAACTTTCTTTTTTATTCCATGACAAACACACTTATTTTGAAAGACGCGAAGTTGACTGAACAAAACTTTATCTCTCTAAAAAATTTCCTGCAACAAATTGCATTCTTAGTTTTTTCTGTGTGGGTTAGGGTCCGCACTGGACAACCATTGGTATTCTCAACGGTCTTGGTCCGAACCCGGAAATTAAAAAAGGCGATTTGAGAGAGAGAGTTTAATTTGAGATATTAAAATTATTGAGTTATCTTGAGTTTGCGCAAAAGTTTTCACCGAGAACTAAGGATGCGCAGAAAAGTAATACTTCGCATTATTCTGCGGACGAAAGTTATGGGGTATTTGCAGCTACGCATCAAATTTCAATTGCATAAATGATTGCGCAGTAGAGTTTCACGGAATTTACAGCTGTACAGTGAAGTTACAAGACACTCACAGATGCGCAGTATATTACATGGCACTTATGGATGCGCAGTCAGGTGAGGGGTTGCTTTAGATGCGCAGTAGAGTTGTATAGCACTTACATCTGCGCCGTAAAGTTCTATGAAGCTTACGGATACGCAGTACAGTGACGTGTCAGTTGTGGTTGCGCAATATGGTCAGAGGTACTTATAGATGCGCGACACAGTTGCATAGAGCTGACATCTACGCAGTAAAGTCCTATGACATTTGCGGGTGCGCTATACAGTTGCAAGGCATGCATGGCTGCGAAGCACGGTTGGGGAATAATTATAGATACGCATTTATGGAATTCATAGAATTCACTAAATTAACAGAATTCATGGAATTCATGGAATTCACTAAATTAACGGAATTCACGGCATTCATAGAATTCACAGAATTCATAGAATTCACAGAATTCATAGAATTCACAGAATTCATTTAACTTACGGAATTCCCGGTAACTATGTAATAGAAGGAATTCATGGCATTTATGAAAGCCGAGGAATTCACAGAATTTACAAAATTTAGGAACTAATTGAAATCCCGTAATTCATAATTCCAGTGAATTCCATGAATAAAGTAAATTCTGTGAATTTCGTGAATTTCGTGAGTTCAATGATTTTCGTGAATCCCATGAATTCCGAGAATTTTGTAAATTTCTTGAATTTCATGAATTCCGTGAATTCCATTATTCTCACGAATTTCTTGAATTTCACTAGTTTCCATAAGTACCTCCTAACCTTACTGCGCAGTCATAATTACCTTGTAAGTTCACTGCGCGCGCGCAAGTGTCATCTAAATTTACTGCGCAGATGCAAGCTCTATGTTACTTCAATGTGCATTTATAAGTACCCCCTATTCTTGATACACACCCATTAGTGCCTTGCAACTGTACTGCGCACCCGTAAGTGTTATGTCACTATGCTGCGCATTTATCAGTTTTCCTCGCCCTTACTGCGCAACCATAAATGTCGCGTAACTGTACTGCGCACCCGTAAGGTTCATAGAACTCTACTGCTGAGACAAAAGTGCTATGTAACTACTGGGAATCCGAAAGCAATCCCACTCCTTACTGCGCAGCCAGAAGTGCTGCGTACTATACTGCGTGTCTCTAAGTGCCACGTAACAGCACAGCGCAGCAGTAGGTGTCGTGAAACTTTACTGGGCAGCTGTATGTGACATTGAACTCCAATGCGCAGCTATGAGTTCGCCGTATTTTTACTGCGCAGAATAATGCGAATCGCTTTGGTCAATTTCTCAAATATAAGTCAAGGAACCTTTTTGGTTGGACTCGATATTAAAGGGTTCCTCAGGGGTCCAGTCTGGACCCGGACCCTTGAGGAATCAGACGGTCCGGTTTCGGATCTGGGCCCTTAAGAATTTAAAAGGTTTTGTTCCGGACCGGACCCTCAAGAAATTAAAGGGTCCAGTGCGGACCTATCGGGTCCTACTTAAAAGGTTCCGATCCCTGGGTGGAGTATGTTGGAAGAATGGTCGGCACAGAACATTGGTCCATATTTATCATTTCGATATCTCGACCGACCTTCGAAAAAGTCGGCATAACATTGGGCTTATGAAAATTCGCATCCAGAATTAAATAGTTGGCCTGAGGTCGGAACAACTTACAGTCATATAATTCACGGAAAAAAGTGGATCATTAGAAGAACTCTCGAAACCACTGGTTCTAACTATTTTAAATTGAACCGCAGCTTTTCATCGTGAATTTTGTTAAAATTACTATTTTTTGTTCAGGTATGTTAAACTGACTCTTTAAAAGAGTAAGATGAACAATTTCAAATAGTAGGATGCACTGCACCACTTGGAAACCGTCAATACTCAGCGAGAAGAAGTTACTATTTCGTGTAGTAAGCTTTCCTTCTGTGAAGAGTAACTTTGCCGATTTCGCATCGTAACGCGTTTATGTATATGTATATATGCACTGCACGCATTCTATACAAAACAAAAATGATGTAAAATGTCGATCGATTTGAGGACGAAAAAAATTATGTTATATATGATTACTGCACGTAATTTACGATTATTCTTACACAGTCGCACGCACAGAGTCTTACACATGTGATCGCACGCTCAAACGCTCTGAAAAATCGCACCCGCTGGGGAATCGAACCCTATCTGCCTACCTGAAACCTGTCCTAAAACCTAAATATAGCGCACGCCTTAGTCCAGTGAGCTACGGAACCGCTTAGAATTTTCTGACAAAGTCTCGATCAAGCGGTTTCTCTGAGAAAAACGTACCCAGCTAAGAAAATAAATGTCTACTTACAATTTTTTAAATTAATCTCTTACAGGTGATATCTAATAAATTGTAACGAGCTAGGGAAATAATTTTTGCATAAAAGTATCAACTCACACAGTAAATCAAGACTTGAAAAAATGATTTCGAATGAAATCTTTGGAATTTTTAATTTTACTTTATTATCATCTGACTTCATTTGAAACGTAACATTAATTTACATAACTGATATGTGTATGAATAAAAGAATAGTTTAAACATTGGGGTGGAGTTCCGAAAAGCGCTTACCACCGATTAATTTAAAACTCCGTATACCTATGTATTATGACGTGCTGATCACAAATATGATAGTGAAAATACCCGCAAATTTGATTTTCAAGGTCAAAACCCAGAAAAACTATAAAAATTTCATGTTTTTCCGTTTATTTCAGTAAATAATAAAAATTTACAAAAAAGCTTTAAACAAAAGTTTTAGATCTTTTGAAAATACATATCTTATGTTCAATATTTTTTTTCCCTACCTCCGACCGTTTTAGAGAAAAGAAGGGAAATGTCGGTACGAAGTGTAGAATTGCTAAGGTCACACACGGCACCCATTCCAACGTGTCATGGGGGGCGGGGAGGCACCCCTATGACTGGCCACAGAAATAACTTAGGTTACACACGACCCCCTTTCCAATGTCTCATGGGGAGCGGGAAAACACCCCCGTGACTGGTCACAGGAATAATTCAGGTCACACACGACCCCCTTTCCAACGTGTCATGGGGGACGGGAAGACACCCCTATGACTGGCCAGAGAAATAACTTAGGTCACACACGACCCCCTTTCCAACGTGTCATGGGGGGCGGGAAGGCACCCCTATGACTGGCTACAGAAATAACTTAGGACACACACGACCCCCTTTTCAACGTGTCATGGGGGGCGCGAAGGCACCCCTATGACTGGCCACAGAAAAGCCGTAGGTTACACACGACCCCCTTTCCAACGTATCATGGGGAGCGGGAAAACACCCCTTCGACTGGCCACAGAAATAACTTAGGTTACACACGACCCCCTTTCCAATGTCTCATGGGGAGCGGGAAAACACCCCTGTGACTGGTCACAGGAATAATTCAGGTCACACACGACCCCCTTTCCAACGTGTCATGGGGGGCGGGAAGACACCCCTATGACTGGCCACATAAATAACTTAGGTCACACTTTCCAACGTGTTCATTTCCCTTTCCAACGTGTCATGGGGGTGGGAAGGTACCCCTATGATTGGCCACAAAAATAACTTAGATTACACACGACCCCCTTTCCAACGTCTCGTGGGAGGCGGGAAAACACCCCCGTGACTGGTCACATGAATAATTTAGGTCACACACGACCGCCTTTCCAACTTGTCATGGGGGGCGGGAAGGCACCCCTGTGTCTGGCCACATAAATAACTTAGGTCACACACGATCCCCTTTCCAACGTGTCATGGGGGGTGGGAAGGTACCCCTATGATTGGCCACAAAAATAACTTAGATTACACACGACCCCCTTTCCAACGTCTCATGGGGGGCGGGAAAACACCCCTGTGACTGGTCACATGAATAATTTAGGTCACACACGACCCCCTTTCCAACTTGTCATGGGGGGCGGGAAGGCACCCCTGTGTCTGGCCATAGAAATAACTTAGGTCACACACGACCCCCTTTCCAACGTGTCATGGGGGGTGAGAAGGCACCCCTATGACTGGCGACAGAAATAACTTAAGTGACACAAGACCCCCTTTCCAACGTGTCATGGGGGCCGAGAAGGCACCCTTATGACTTGCCACAGAAATAATTTAGGTCACACACGACCCCCTTCCCAACGTGTCATGGGGTGGGGGGCGAGAAGGCACCCCTATGACTGGCCACAGAAATAATTTAGGTCACACATGAACCCCTTCCCAACGTGTCATGGTGGGGGCGGGAAGGCACTCCTGTGACTGGTCACAGAAATAACGTAGGACGCATACCATCCCCATTTGTTCCCTAATGTTTCGTGGAAACATATCTTTTGCCATTAACCCATTTTTTTTAGCATTAATGCCTACTTACGGTTAGTACTTGGATGGGTGACCGTTCGGGAATACTGCGTGCTGTTGGCCCGTCGTGGGTGTGGTGAACCCACACTTGTAGTTATTTACTACAAGAAACTATCCACCTAGAAACACTACCCGAATCGGGTAGTGTCACGCCTACCCCGAAAGGGAAATGGCTTAATGGTATACATACGCACTTCGCAGCGGGAATATTTATCGTCTATTTTCTCGAAAACTATCAGTCGTAGGGTAAAAACATATTCAACATAAAATATGTATTTTCAAAAGATTTACAACTTTTGCTTGAAACTTTTTTGTAGATTTTTCCTATTTACTGAAATAACGGAAAAACACGAAATTTTTAGAGTTTTTTGGAGTTTTGACCTTGAAAATCCAATTTGCGGGTATTTTCACTATTATAATCGTGATCAGCGCCTCAAAATACATAGTTATACGGAGTTTTAAATTAATCGGAGGTAAGCGCTTTTCGAAACTTTATCCAAACATTGTAATAATATATCAAATGCAAAATTGCAATCACTATTATAAGAAGAAACAAACATTGAATAGTGATTCACATTTAAATTTTTTGCAAAAATAAAATTTGTCTCATGAGATATGGGGATGCTGAATTAGAATAAAAACTGTTTAATAAAAAAAAACAGGTTTCGAGAAACCAATATTAAAGATCGCCATATCACAGTAGAATTGCAGATTTTATTTTTGTTAAAAATCTTAAGAAAATGAGAAAAAAAATTTTTTTAAAAAAAATGATATTGATTTCTACAAACATCAATGTGAAAAGGTTGAAAAAATTATTACTGCTTTAAATATGGAAATTAATTTGAACTAAAATTGTATTACAAATTATTTTTTGACGACCACATGCATGATTTCAGCCCTTTTCAACGCCTATGAAGCGGGGCTAAAGCTCTACTTTTTACTCCCTAGGGACTCAAAAGTGACGTCAGAGATGAATAATGAAAATTATGCAACTATGAGCTCGCATTTTATGATTATCAGCCCACTCACGGTAAAAAATGAGGCAAAATTTTGGTTGCAGATAATAGAATTTTGCGGTTATTTATGGAAGGTTACCATATATACCTGTAAAATTACCATAAATTACCAGAATTTTCCATAAATTTCCGGAATTTTTCATAAATTTCCGGAAATTTATGGAAATTTAAAAAAATGAATGTTGGGTAAGTGACCATATTCACCTGTAAAATTACCATGAATGACCGACATTTTTCATAAATTTCCGGAAATTTATGTAAATTTTTAAAAATGAATTTTGGGTATTCCATGGTAAGTTACCGTATTTACCTGTAAAATTACCATAAATTACCAAAATTTGCCATAAATTTCCGGAAATTTATGGAAATTTTTGAAAATGAATTTTGGATAATCTATGATAAGTTACCATAAATCACCCCTAAAATTACCATAGATTAGGTTTCATTATACAAAATCTAATATGGACTGAAATCATGACTGTATTTCGAGAAATGTCTGAAATCATCCATTTGTTATGAAAAATATCTTATGCGCCAAAGGGGAGAGGCTCTTTTACTCCCCCTAGGTGCATAATATACTATTTGATTATTGATTCAAAAAATGATATGTCGAAAACAATGGGATGGGGTCAACTTTGCACGTAGCAACTTTGCACGTGCCCAACTGTGCACGTCGATGGCCAGACGGACAAATGTGCACGTCGTTGGTCAGAGGCACAACTGTGCACGTGCCAACTGTGCACGTGCACAGTTGTCCAAGTGACAACTGTGCACGTCTAAATTTCGACGTGCACAGTTGTCCAAGTACCATCTGTGCACGTGCACAATTGTCCAAATGACAACTGTGCACGTCGAAATTTAGACGTGCACAGATGTCACTTTCCTAACTGTGCACGTGCACAGATGTCACTTGCCCAACTATGCACGTGTACAGATGTCACTTGCCCAACTGTGCACGTGCACAGATGTCCCTTGCCCAACTGTGCACGTGCACAGATGTCTCTTGCCCAACTGTGCACGTGCACAGATGTCACTTGCCTAACTGTGCACGTTTATGTCCTTACGTAAGGGTTTATACGAGGGTGATCCTTTGTATCTACGTATAATAAATTTTCAACAGTTAAAATTATTCAATCCTGGTGGAATGGAGCGTATTAACTTTCTTAAAGTTAGTTTACAAATACTTCAAATATTATTTTGATGAAATTATTCCTTTCAAATTATTGAAGATATGTGAAAATCTCTTTTCGTTCGACCCCCTTAAAAACGCGTCATTGCATGCACGTGAAGCAGACGTAATGTGGCCACTTTCAGCCCAGTGACGTTCGGACATGCGCACACCGCCGCCGGGCTGACATGAAACTTTATGCCCGCTACATGAAACTTTACGCCCGCTATATAAAACTTTAGGACCGCTACACATACAAATACAGTACAGTGTGTGTCAAGGTTGTACGGCTATTTTGACTCGTCAAAATAGCCTTCTTTACGCCCTCGATACACAATGTACTATTT